>BMAW01106897.1:53854-67619 GCA_019974015.1 Nephila pilipes
ATATATATATATATATATATATATATATATATATATATATATATATAAATATATAATATGTGTTAAAAATTAAGAGAATTTTCTGATTTGGTCGATTATTTCTAGAACTTTTGGACAGATTTCTTTGAAATTTGGTGTGTATATAAGGTTGATATAATATATAAAAAACAACCATTCCGCCATTATAATACACACGCATTATCGTGCGTAACACTCGTCGGAGTCGCAAGGTATGAAACAGCAGTTGCAGAATAGTACAAAAACTGGGTTAATAAAGGAATATGGTACCCTCTTACAGCTGTATAGGCTTTGCAAAGTGATTTTATGCTGGAAATAAGAGAGTTTATGAGTTCCTGGGGAGATGGTCCCACTCATTCAGCAACGCTGCTTTCAGGTCTCAGATGGTTCTTGGAAGGGGTTTGGGAATTGCAATTGCCCTCCCCAGAGTGTCCCAGGCATGTTCTGTGGGATTGAAGTCTGGAAATCTGGCTGGCCAATATACATCCAACGAATATCCTCACTTTCCAGAAATTCGTCGACCATCTGAGCTCTATGTGTCCTAGCATTGTCCTCCATTAAAAGGAATTCAAGACCAATTGGATCCCTGAAGAGGCCAATATAGATCTCTAAAAACACTTCCCTTCACCTAACAAGAGTCATAGAGCCTCTTATAAGACATGAAGATGTGTGCAGCCATCCAAAATGATTTTTACCCAGACAATCAAGTCTCCGCTGCCATAATGGTCGATTTCTTAGACATTGGAGGGCATATAGTGGGTTCCTGGTTATCTCCATATGAAAATACGACGTGAATCACTGGTTAGGCTGAACCAGAACTCACCAGTGAAAAAACACATTGTCTCATACTCCAATCCGTATGATCCCTATATCATTTTAAGCGGACTCTCCTGTTCACAGAACTGAGTGGGCTGCAAACAACAAGTCTTCTTGCAAACCGCCCTCTCTCATGAAGTCTTGTGGAAACAGTCACCCTTGAAACTCGGGTTCCTATGGCCGCAAGCAATTCTTGATAGACCTGAGAATCTGTGGCCTGTTACGCCTTGTTATAATGGGCAAATGGAGATTTTCTTCGGCCGTCGTCGCTCTTCGACGACCTTTCCCGGGCTTTCGAATTGTTGTTAGAATTTTAGTTAATAGATACTTTCAAATCGTGCAAAACAAAAGAAAATTCAATATGAAGGACATAGAAAGGTTACAGTAATAGCAAGATTACTAGTGTAAAGTCCTTAGGGGCCTGTGTGACGTGTACAGATTAGGACTCGACGCTGTTCGGTCGAAGTTGTTCAACCGTATATATATACTCCCATCGTATTTAGGTAAGAGTAATATTTGATATTTTATAGAAGTTGTTAGTACTACTTCGAGGAACAAGATAGTAGACAGAACTTCCCTTATGATAAAAAAATAATAAATAAGATTTTGAAACGAAACTGACTATAATCCTGATCTGATGGTGCGTAAGTATTTTAATTGGGCTATCTGTACTTGATGGATTTGAGTTAAGTTTTAAATTTGCGATTTAACTAATTTTTAAGATGACAGACGATTCGGGTAATTGAAATACACCACAATCTTAATTCAGGAGGTTCCCATCTAGTATATTTACACACAAATCTTTGGGACGACGGATATTGTAAAATAAATATTATTGAATGCATGTAAATGTATTACTTACATTCACTTTATTAGTGAAGAGAATGTATGGTATTCTTTATAAGTAAAGGACAACACAATATAAAGGGGGTGGGGGCAGTTTTATTTCTTGTAATCATATTGGCAGTAAGTAGTTACACGTTCAGTTGATATCTTTAGAGTGTCTCTATTTCATTCAATTTCAATTATTTACGATCATTCAAAATCATTTTGTGGATTTTTTAATGGTTTCGTCGTTAACAACCTCTTTTGGGCGTCCACTGCGTTCACCGTCTTCTGTGTTCATTTCACCACGTCTAAACTTTGCATACCAATTCTTGATGATTGATTTTCTTGGGGCAGTGTCCGGAAACTCGGCATCAAGCCAAGTTTTTGCTTCAACTGTATTTTTTCCTTTCAAAAAGCAATATTGTATCAACACGCGAAATTCCTTTTTATCCATTTTTTCACAATAACAAAAGTTGCTTCACTCAATATGCTATAATTCACAAACTAATGATCCGACAGCTGTCAAATTTATACACGCATCTTTTGAGGGTTAGGGCTAACTAAAAACATATGGATTTAATTATAGTAGCGCCATCTATGTGTCAGGCCGGGGACCTTTCAATTGACCTGTTATTACTCATTTACAATTATTTTATATTACTTATATGCAAATGCTTTTCTCGTGGTACATGGCAAAGTCATTAAAATCATAGATGATTATTTAAAATATTTTATCTAAATTTTATTCATTAACAATATTTAACCATAAATAATACTTTGTACATTCACTAATATTATTATTAACTAATATCACTGTTACTCATTAATCTATTTAGTAGATGATTAATGCGATTAGATTGAACTAATGAAAATACCTTAATTCGAAATTAGAATGTGTTTTTAAATAATTACCATTGAAATCCATTAATTACCATTGTAATTTGATACCTTTAAAATGTACTTAAGAAATATTTCGTGTTAAAGGTAAACATACTTCAGAAATCTTTTTCACGAATTTTCACTCTGTTCTAACTTAACTTTCAGTCATTACATTTATTATTATATATATTTTATATTAGAATACTTCTATCAGCGAGAACAGATAAAAAGAACGGCTTAAAGTTTTACCATACACAAATACAGGAATATTGTAACAACGTTTCAAGACTTATTCGTTCCCTTTAACTTCAATTAAATTTAAAGTTTTAATGTTATGAGTATAACAGAAAAAATTTATAACATAAATATACAAATATTTTGATTAAATATCATCCTTTTTCTTGTTTGCTGAAGTAACTTGGTTTCATATTATGGATTTATATTTCATCACAGAAAGAGCGTTTAATGTTATATTACTGTTTTCGAAAAGAAAACAGTAATGGTTAGAAGTACTCTTTATTACCTAAGGAAATTGAAACACCCTACTAAGAATAATATAATAGCATAATTAACTTTCAAGAATACTTCATTTAGCTCAAACTCAAACATTTACTTTGATTTCCTGTTCTCTAATCTTATTTTCTCACTGGTCTGATGAAATTATTTTATTTAAAAATGGAGGATATTGCTTGGTAAAAAAATCATAGATATTTATTCAACCCGAAAGATACTGAAGAAAAATATCTTAATGGGTTTTTGTTTGAATTTTATGGCAGATTAAGATTTAATATCTTCTTTCTACGCCATGTTTTTATAATTTTATTAAAATTTTATCATCAAATATTTTTAAATCATTTCACAAGATTAGGGATAATCAATAAAACCATCATAAGAATGAATAATGAGAAAACATGTTGAGCTGAACTGCATTTTTTCTGCTTCTGTTAAAATTTATGCAAATTTTAATCACAAATGATTTAAAGAGTGAAAGGTTTTAAAATGCAGCTAAATCTGTATTTAGATGACTGTCTTTCAAATGTTTAAGGACATAAAATTTTACAATAATCAATCAAGACTTTCTTATAATAAATATAACAGTTAAAGTTTTGTTATTACAATTTAGCTTTTTACTCTGTTGAAAAAAAAGCTACGTTTTGTCTACATGTATTGATTACATCCAGTGTGGTGGATATTTATTCTGAATTGTAACAAACATTTTTATATAGTTTTATTTCATTAATTTTTTTTATTAAAGTAGACTGCATGATTTAAACTTTTAAGACCCACCCTTCCATCTTTTTTACTTCTTTTCTGTCCTTTAACCGTAATCTTTTGTTTACACAAGCGGTGTTAAATATGTAAAAATCGATAATTAATAAAAAAAAAAATAATTAAAATTATAATTTAGGATTTATATACATTACTCTTGATAAACCTTTCAAATGACAAACGAGATTTATATTATATTTATGCATGCTCTTGGCAAAGGACAAATAATTTTGAAGAAAGCAACTCATTTGAGTTTCTAGATTTAGCTTTTTAAAACCAATTCTATGCACCTTTCTCTTTTATGTGTGGTAATATTTTCCATTTTCCTTTTCATCTGCTATAAATCCCAATTTTACTTTCATTGTTACTGCGATATTTTTAAGTCAAATGTTTCTGTGAGATTTAGTCAATCTTAGGAAAGATTTACATGCATAAAAACAATAGTTGTATTTATAGACTCTAAGTCAGTTATACTGTCGAATAAACACACAAATCATTTCCTAGTAAGCTCTCGGCCGACGGTTTTCGTCGAGTCGTAGGTTCGAACCTTGATACCACAAAAGCGGGGCAGATGCATGCTAAATCTGTCGGGGCTCCAAATCCTCCTTTTGGTGTGGTATGGAAATTGGGTGAGAGGGTGCCAACTCAGATATCGTCCTCTTCACTTGAATGAGGCTTAAAATTACGAGTTTCCTTGACAATAGCTCTCGTATTGCTTTTAGTTCGACGTTAATAAAACCAACCTACTATCTCCTAGTTTCCTTTTGAATGCATACATGACAGCTTGTCAATAATGCCAACTGCGCCTTTTGTTTTATTATAAGATTAATCTTTGTTCCTTTACTTTCTCAACCAAATCCTTGGTCTCAGAGGACTTAGTTGAAAGTAGGATTATTGATTTATAATTTTTTTGCCGATATGTATCATGACAGATAACCGTTTGTAAATCTATTGATGATGGAAATATTTTTCTAATAAGCGATATCTATTGAGTATATTATTTGAAGCAGAGGCCATCCAAAAATGCTAAACTTATTTATATGCATCTAATATAGTTCGAATTAATGGAGTCAGGCAAAATGTCATATTCTTATTATTGCTTACACAGCCGGATAGCATCCAGCCTCAATTTTAAAGTCCATTATTACATCGCCGGCTGTGAGACGTATTGAGGAGCTGTAGCATCTTGGAGTTTCCTTCTTTACGTTAATAGATGATAAGGCTGCAATAGCTCAGTGGTTATGGTCGCGAACTCATGGATGGCAGTATTCATCTAGTCACGGGTTCAAGCTTTGATACCAGTAAAGACTCACCGTGAAGGAGAGTGGTATATGTTAAAGCTGCCAAAGTCCCAAGTACAACTTTGGACGTGCCGTGGAAGTTTGGAAAAGGAGGGGTGATTTCAAGTGTTATCGTTACTTGACTTGGTCCGTTGCCAATTATCCTCTTGTTGCTTCTAGTGCTACGTTAATAAAACCAATTAAATCAATTAAACTTCGACAGATGGCCACATATTACATTATGTAAGAAAGCGTGGAAATAGATCCATTGAATGGCATATAACACATTCAATTTATTTGAATAGATTGCGAATTGTAAGCATTTGAGTTAGTAATTGATCCAACCACGCAACAGTGAAAGTGGCGTATCGTAAATGAAATAAGGAAAAAAAGAAATATCTGTATGAGGAGGAATTTATATTCTTTTCCTTCTAATTTTCTTAAATGTTAATTCCTTAAAATTAAATGCTAAATATAGGCTTGACTACGGGAAAAATACTAGTAACTGTTGCGGAGGATAACTCAGATTAAATAAATTGTGAAACAAATCAGAGCGGACTGCATTAACTTATTAAAACAAAACTAAATTTATTACTTTAGTCACATACGTGCATAAAAATTGGTGCACCATAGTATATGATCATCATACGCTCACCCAACTAGTCAAAAGTTACATTGGAACAACTTTTACAAAACAATTTAACCAAGGATGCCAACAACATTCAAGAAACTAGGCTTATTATAAAAAGTTGTCGACACATGAAAATTCTACCTAAAAATATATGTATAAAAAAGATTTTACATTTAACAGACGCTGCGGGAAAGAACGCGAGTCGCGTGGCACGCAGAATTGCGTCAAGTCAAACCTTATCGAACAGTAATTCAATGGGATAAGGGGCAAAACACAATTCTAAGAGTCTTAGAACTGTATAAGCCAAAGATATTTATTTATTTGAGAAATACGTAAATCATACAATGTCTTATTTTGACCCAATACGAGTTATCATGAAAAAAATTACAGAAATGGGATGATCAGACAGAATCATGATTTGATGGTTAATATTTAAGTATAATTTATCTGATTCATTAATTTTTGAACTTGTATTTTTAAGTACAGATTTTTTGTTTTATCTATCTGTAATAAATAAAACAATATTTTAATACAAGTAAATTATTTATATAATTATACGTATGTTTATTCGCAACTGTAGAAAAATATATGTTATTATATAAACTGAGAATATATGAAGTTTAACATTGGGAGAAATTGATAAATATTTATTTACAAAATATGATGTATTCTTTTAGCTCACTGTCTGCTCGGAACATGTATATATTAATATTTTGAAACATATAGGCTTTAAGAATTCGCTTTCGGAGCGGAAAATCTATCTAATATTTTCAAACGTCTCAAACTCTTTTCTACGAAAAAATATATTTTGAATAGTCTCTTAAATTCTCGGAACGAAATTGATATTAACCTAGAAAATCTGAACGCTTTTGATGTATTCCGTAAATCTTTTCTTTTCTGGTATATTTTACTCTTCCATACATAAATAAAATCCACTGTGTGTCATTCATCTTGATAAAACTCAATAAGAAACACCTGCCACATCTAAGCTGCGTTTTGAAAAATGAACATCACAGCTTCTCCGAAGACATATTTCTCGTGAAAAATCAATTTCATCAATAGACGTCTCGAGAATTATTGTCATTTCCCATCAAAATAAATTTTTTCTGATGCGTTCCCTCGATACGTATTGCTACTTAGTGACACTTGTTTACATTGTGCCATAAAATAATAAAATCGGAATTATTGTATACCTGAATTAAAATATTCATTAGTATTTTCGTGAATACAATTATCTTAATCAAACGGAAACAAACTTGTCAAATTTTAAACATTGTCAATGGAAAGCATAAAATCCTTTATCTTGCGTAATATTGAAATTTTCTTAAGAATCATAAATGTTTGTTCATAACATTTAATCCATAATTCCTTTTAGAGGACCATATGTATACGCATCCTTTGTAAAGTTCATATATTCATGGTTTTTTCTTCTCTAACTTCGCGACCTTTAGGTAATAAATATTGCATAAACTTACAAACCCTTGCCACCCAAATGAAATGTGATTAAATAAAGATAAGAAATGTAATAAATTAAATTAAGGATAATGAAATATAAGTGAAATAGAATAGAAAGGAAATAGATGGGGGACAGATGATAAAGACAAGTTGGTTTATGTCTGTAAATTGATGTGGATTATTGTAATTAATCGTTTGTAGTGACAGTGGTGTAAATAGACTCTTAGTTAGAGTAACAGAGGTCGGATAGGCCTCACTCAGTGCTAGTGAGTTGATACACTATGACTTAATTGTTTAATTATAAGCTAGGATTAAAGTAAGTTAAGAGGGATTCGAGAGAAAGAGAGCATTAATATTATGTGATATTAGTTAGTAAACAGTGTTGTCCTTTTTATGACATCTGAACGATTGGAGTTTTGAACTTATTGATTATTTAATTAGACTATAAGGCGATTATGGTGTGAAGTAACGGAAGTCTCACCGCATCATTAATTTAACAGCATATTTGGAATTTAAAAGCACTCGAATTGCAAAGTTTCAGAATTTCATTCAGTTTCCGTTTTAAAACTAATCATAAGTATAGCTTCTAAGAAAAAATTCTACTCTAAACGTTCAATCTTTAAATTTTGTTCTTGAAGTATGGCTAACCGTAAAAAATTTCTACATCGATGCTTCAACGAGGATTTGAAAAAAAAAAAAATGAAAATTTACAAAATATACAAATTATGTAAGATAAATCACGATTGTATGAAGCATTGTCAAATGTTTGCCGTATATTCATAAATTGGTTAGTAAGAAAGATAGGTCCAAGAAATTGTTGCATCCAATGCTGCAGCATTTGCTCCCTGCAGGGAATTCTTTTGTTCCATACAGGTACGAGCTCGTATTGTGGTTGATGGTGAAATAATCTCTTACGTATTTCCATTCGCTTACTTTACAAGCTTTACTATGACGTTATTTTGAGAGCCCTGACTTATGTAAATGGACAATACTATATATAAATTGAAGTGTAGTGAATACAGAAGAAGGGGGAACAGGTGCATGAAAGTACGGACAAGGAGTTATTTGTTGCAAGGAACTGAAAGTTTAGATAGCGTCGTGTGCACACAAGATTAGTGCCAGTCCGTTATTAGATTATTTGTTGATGAATTTGGAATTGGATACAGTATAACTGTGTTTCTAATCGGTTTCACTTTAGAATTTAATGAGAGATAACAAGAATCTTCACTTAATATTTAGTTGAGAACGTAAGAAAGTTTTTCTGCTCCACATTCATAATTCAAATAGTGAATTCTGATTATTTTTTAGATAAAACAAGTAGACACAGATTAAAAATTAGACAGTCTAATTATTCATTTGAATAATTACTTGGTGATAGGAATTTTTTGAGTGTTCATAGGTTAAATAAATAGTACAGAAGCCGGTGTATCACATTGTTTGCATGGTACTTTCAAAGGTGATTAGATAGGAATCTGAAGGTAGCTTTTCCGTCACTTGCTACTCCAATCGGAATTGAATAAACAGTTTGGTGAATATATTGGACTGTGTACTAGGTCATACACGAGTTTTTCCACATTTTAGTGGACAAAGTAGCCTAGTAGTCACCATTGCTGCCAGCATTGTTTTTGTTGAGTCATGCGTTCGAGTCGAGGTCACACTAAAGATTATCATGTAGGGACCTGTTTCATGTTAAATTGATTGAAGTTCCAAATCCTATTGTCAGTGAAGTGCTGAGGTTTTGAGGGGGAAGTACCAGCTCGTGTATTGTCCTCGTTACTTGACTGAGATACAAAATTGCGAAGTACCAGTAGCCCTCGTGTTACTTCAGAGTGTGAAGTTAACACGTTCAAGACCGGCGAAATGAGAAAGAACGGTTCCCTAGGCCTGCGAGCTTTGACAGTGTACGCACGCACTGGGCAGGGCGATTTTCCTCGTTAAGCCTAATTTCATATAAAAATTCATATAAAACCATCCCTGCAATTAAATACGCTGAAACTTAAGGATTATTATCATTGATAGTATCTAAATATACGGTAGTAAAATTTTTGTGACGTTTAAAAAAAATAATTGCGAATTTTAAAGAAATTATATTCATTTTGATAAAACAAAATTATATAGCTACGAAAATAACAACAATATAAATGACATTTTTTTAAAATTTACAAGTATTTAAAATATAGGTAAGATATTAGAGAATTAAATACAATATATATATATATATATATATATATATAATAAATGATAAAATAAAATTACTAAATAATGTTGAAAGAAGAATTGAAGGTCAACACTCTGTGGAATGATATTTGAAAACACAATGAACGTCAGCTGTCATCTAATGGCCGTTAAAAATACAAATAAAACGAACTAATTTGACATCACACCAGTGTGATCATGGGCCCAGTGACGCGAAAACATCCGTCACATACATGATACCGTGGGTCATGAAGGGAGAATCACGCGATCACGTTTTCGTGATCAGGGTGCTGAAAGGGTTTATATGCAAATCATTCTATCAATCCATCTTCCACTCTTTTCGGAACAATCTGTGAGGTTTCTGCGTCCATCGTGTCATACACCGATGGACAGCTTATGTCATACAGACTGGACAAAAGTACGTCATACAGACTGGACAAAAGTACGCATCAGCAAATTGATATCATGTAGCTGAAGGATAATTCTTACTTTATAGACAATAACTACTGATACGTAGCTCGCCAATAGGTTAGAGCAGCGCTTCTTAAACTGTGGGTCGTGACCCAAATAGGGTCGTAAAGCGAAATGATGCGGTCACGAAAATTTAATATAGATACATGAATTTTCGCAATATATTCCTTATCTTTAATACATTAGATTATCTATGCAGTATAATTATGAAATAATTATACTGGATAAGATGAGCTGTAAATCATCAGATTGAAAAAGTATCACTAAGAGCAAATTATAGCGGTGTCGCAATGTAATTCAGAAATTTAACAAAAATTCTTGAATTTTTGATCGATGCTAGGAGCTGAATTTCTCAAATTTTTTGAAATGGCACAAAACGATCATCTGTTACTCAGTCTACATACTAATGTGAAATGACTTTTTCAGTTTTAATGCTAATTAAATCTAAATTTCATTTACCAATGAAAAATTTTGATGCTGTATGTCCACCAGTGTGAAATACTGCACCAAAGGTTTAATTTGATATGCAGCAAAAAGCAAGCATCCGAAAAGATCTGTCTCACTAAAATGTGATTTTCTTTCATTGATTTTTGTGCTCTTGAAACAAAATCTAGAGCTATTTTCACACATTTTTTGAGTATAGTGGCCACGGTAGCCGAGTGGTGACTCGCGGTCGGCGGGTTTCGAGCCTTGGTGCCACAAATTACTCACTGTGTAGCCGGGCTGATGCACGTTACATCTGGTTGAGGCTCAAATTCCTCCCGTGGCGTAGTGTGGAAGTTAGGAGAAGGAGGTGCCAACTCAGGTGTTATCCTCGTCACTGCACCGAGATTCAAAATTACGAGGTCTGTCACCAATAGCTTTCGTGTAAAAATTATGAGTATTTCATTTCAAATTACAAAAGAATTAAGTTAACAAAATTTAAATTCATTTACTTAATAATTTTAAAACTAAGTAACTCAGTTGGTTTTCATGGAGGCTTATGGTTGGGAGGGAATGGATCGTTAAAAAATTTTATGCATGAAAATGGGGTCGCAAGTCTAGAAAATTTAAGAACCACTGGGTTAGAGCTATCACACACACTTCATACCTTTTTCAAAATTCCGACTGCTTTGTTTGTTTGTTTGAATTTCAGTTCATTAACGTCGCACTAGAAGCTATACGAAGGCTATTGGCAACGGACCTCGTGATTTTGAACATCGGTCAAGTTACGAGGACGACACCTGAGCTGGCACCCCCCTCTCCTAACATCCACACCACACCAACGGGAGGACTTTGGAATCCAACAGATTTAACGTGCATCAGCCCTGACTGCACGGCGGGTCAAAAGTGACATCAAGGATCGAACCCACGATTCAACTAAAACAGCCGGATGCGAGGTCGTTGCCTTGATCCCTAGGCTACCGCAGCCGTAAAGTGCCGTTGCTACTAATCGTTGTTAAGACAAATCACTAGATGAGTCACAATAATTTTTATCAGCTGATAAAAATTAGTAGGTAGTAGAATAATTTATCTTTCTTGTGAGTGTTGTAATTCGCATACGAGAATGTGAACTTTTATTATAAATGCTTTATTTAAAGTTGCGAAAAGTATACATAATAAAGAATACATTTAAAAGGGAACATACATTTGTTACATTAAAAGGTGAAAAAATTAATAACATGCAATGAAAACTCAACGACAAAATTCAAAAGTAAAGTGCCCTTTCATTGACGTTTTGAAGCGTATTTGAATCTAAAAAAAGCAATCTAATTCTAACAAAACAATTATACGATCGTCTAAAGATACCGTAATAAAAATAAGTTTTCTGTATGAAATAATCTATTGAGGATGCTTGAAATTAGTGTTCCAATTCCATCATTGACAAAAATGTGGAAGGTTTCTTTGAAAAAGTTTTTTTATTTGTACGATTACGTAATCTATGAATGTCAAATTTTCATAAGATAACAAGGAAACATAACATAACAAGGAAAGATAACAAGGAAACATAACAAGGAAAAGACAGTGTAAATGTACTAAATGAGTTACAAATCCATGAAGAAGTTAAAAAACAGTCTAAATATAAAGGGATTCTTAACATTTTGTAAAAAATAAAGTACCTCGTATTTCATTTCATTAATATCTGGACCAGCTACAACACTTTAAATTATACGTGCAATTACGATATCTACTAATTTAAAAAGTTGACGAAAGTTTTAGACATATCTTTTATTAATATGCTATTTGGATATACCCTCAATTAACTCTAATCGATGTAATAATGTTATTTGAAAAAAGAAGAAAATTACTGTAATTTTCAGCATAAGGACGAAAACATAAGTAAAAAATTCAATCCTAAGCCAATTTTTCTTTTACGACTTGATTTTCAAACTCAATCTCTTAATTGTTATCGAGTAGAGCTTTGCGGTGCTTTTTTAGTTATTTGAAAATGTACTTCAAATAATACTTTGCGAACAAAGCTTTATTTGATACATAAAAAATAGGAAAGACTATATATATATATATATATATATATATATATATATATATATTCTCCTTTACCAAACAACTGCTTGAATCTTTTTTGAATTTATATGGTGATGGCGTGATGTTCTTTTACTTTTCGAGTATCTGATATCCATCTTGAAGCATTGTGTTCGTTTGAAGAATATTCTACCTTTCTATTCACATGTTTGAATCTTCCTTTCTTAGAATTTTTGTAAATATTTTTTATATTTTTATTTGTTGATAATTTTTAGAATTATAGATTTTACTTTTGCAATTTTTATCACAACTTTTTTGCATACTTTTATCTTTGAAATCTTTTGTACTTTGGATTTCCCAGTTCAACCTACCAAGTCTCAAAGGGGGAAGGTTAGTACCCTGAAACTAGTTTAAACCCACTTATTCGGTCCTCAGCCCAAAATTGCTTTTTGACTTGCTGGGTTCCATATTTTCATTAATTTCTTAATTTATCTTTACACTCTTTCCGTATTTTTGTCTTTTTAAATATTTTAAATTATTCTTTCATAAATTTTCAGTATATATATATATATATATATATATATATATATATATATATATATATCAGATATTTTCATTTATAAATTAACAATAATTTTTTTAGCAGGAAAAAATGGCAACTTTTTTCCTAATGAGATATTTATGAAGGTTACATAAATTGTGTCAATAGCATTATTAGCAACTTCAAATTGAAAACTTAGAAAAAATGAGCTAACTTTGTTAAAATATAAGCTTATATTTTACTTAAAAAAGCTAATTTTTCTTTTGCATGTAGACACAGAGTTTCAAATACCCTAGAGGCTGAAGAATCGTGTGATATTTCTATAGCTGTATTGCTATAAAAAGCTTGGAAGTGTTGTAAAAATGTGATTTAAGCTTAGCACGTATCACATGCGTTTAGAAGTAATTTTCGAGGTTGTTTCTCTAATAATGTCACGCTACTCTTAGTAATAACGAAGCTTTTACTACATGTTTCAAGCATCATTAATTATGGTTTATGTGGGAGGAGAAATAAGATTAAAAATAATGTTTTCTTTGTGATTATATTTGTTCAAGAGAAATGTACGTAGTCCATGCACTAGAAATTGCTAAATACTAAAAAAGTAAAGGAGAAAAAAAAGGGGGAAAGCTTAGAGAGAAAAAATGATTTTTTTCTCACCCGTTTAATATGACAGATTTTAACAAAGCTCATATTTCATTCTGATACTAATCCTTAAATATGTGTAGCAATTTCTTTCAACATTACATTACTTTAAGCTAAAATGCAAAGAAAAATGTTTCTTGTTAAAAGAAGTTTCTTTTTTACTTTTGGGTAATTAAAGCAAAAACTGTGTATTTTTGTAATCAATTGTTCCCTATATTATAGTAATCCCTATTTCGAAATCCAGAATATACACAAAAGAATATAAGGTTATATTTT
>BMAW01106897.1:67629-95899 GCA_019974015.1 Nephila pilipes
TTTTTGTAATCAATTGTTCCCTATATTATAGTAATCCCTATTTCGAAATCCAGAATATACACAAAAGAATATAAGGTTATATTTTATATTATTTCTTTTTAAAATTAACTCTAGAAAGGCCGCAAGTAGTCGTTTTGCCCTTAGTGAGAAATCGAGGGTACTTACATGATTTTTAATGAAACTATCACTATGAAAGTTTAAAATGTTAAAAGCAATTTAAAATGTTCGCAACGATTTTAATACCAAGTTTTTCTTCATTAAAATTAAGTTACTCTAATTTCAGAAAAAAAGAACTCTTAATATTCTTGATTTTTTTTCGACAGAATAAATCAAGGGAACATTGATTATTCTTATTACTCGGGGTTTCCGAAAAGTTAGAAAAGCTTGCATGTTATTTCATTGTCAAACATTATCGGAAATCTCATTCCATTAATAAGATTGAAAATAAAGAATATTCCAGAAATTTGTGAAGAATTATATGCTGTACATAAAATATGCGCATTTATAGCTACAGTATTTAGAACAAGATAAGAAATAAAAATGGACAATTTTCTTGCATTCCATTCCGTCGAGTAAACCGTTTCATTAGATTGAGTTCATCTCTGATAATTGTGGAATTGAACTGTTATGCACAATAATTTTTTTGTTGGTTTAAACCTGTAAAAAGTATCGGTTCTCTAACAATTCAATATAACATTTAATAAGAAGCATTTGGAGATTATATAGTTATTTTTTAAATTTATGGCCTTTCTACTCAATTTAGATGCATTGTATAAACAATATAAGTTCTCTTTTCTGACAAGAGTCTGCAAATGTAATCAAATCGTCTTTTGTAAGTTTATTTTGTTTCATTGAAACGAAACGGAGCCATTAGAATTATAGAAGTATATTCGCTAAACTGCACACTTCTGTATTTCGTTTCATACATTCTTAGATATATAAAATATTTGGTTTCAGGCAGTCAGTCCAACAATCAGGCAGAAATTTAATCCAATTTTATCCAGTTTATTGTCATGTACTGTAAAAATTTTCAGCTTGGTTTGCTCGCAACAGCTGTTCTTCGATTCCAGTACATCCATTACAAAACACAACTGCAACTGAAAATTTCACAGAAATTGACCATAACTCGTTAGCAAGGGCAAAATTGTTCTTTGTCCGAGGTGGCGTATCATCATAGGGTTTCGTAACATTGTTACCCTTAATACTAAAGGACCCTTCTGTTTTGATCTCAAATTAATTAGGTTCAGCGAATAAAAATCCTTTTCTCCTCATGTGTAAAGAAGAGAAATAAATAAAAGCCTCATGTTACTCAAAGTAAATACTCCTCAACTTCAATCTTATTTGGCGGTGAGTTTCTCCAATTTTGGGTTTTTTAATATATTGAAATAGTTTCGGAAAACAGCAAACTCTAAGATGAAGATTCATTTTGCCCAGTATTTTTCTTAGCAATCGAGGTATGTACTATTTTTCTTTAATAACGTTTGTGACGTTGGGCTATTGGCGGTTTTCTCTTCACTAACCTTAGGGACTTTTAATTAAGATTGATTGCTTTTTCTAAGCAACCTTTTTTGAACCAAAAATGAAACGTGAGTATTTAAATTACAATCAGGTAGAAATAAAGTGAAGCGAGGGAGATAGGAAATATATAAGCTAGGCTTGAGACACACGATAGAGGTCGAGTGGTTCTAGCGTTTGGCAATTGTTACAGAGTCGAAAACGGCGTCGAGAACTGCTACAAATTATCGACAGCTTAGAGAAACCTAGAATTCGAGACAGCCTCAACCTTATGGTATTGGTAAGACTCTGTTAGATTGATATTGGTGGAACAAGTTAATATACTTAAGACGATATTTAGGGAGAGTCGGTTACATTTGTCGTTATAGTAATAAGTTGTGCAATAAATATAGTGTGTGAAATCTATCTAACGTCTTCTTGAACGACTTATTGACTCTTAGTGTTAGTATATTGAGTTTAGCTATGGCACGAGATGCGAATAGGAATAATATGTCGTCACACGTTTCTTCGGGCATGCCTTATAAGTGTAATAGCGCTTTCGCCAAGAATTTGTCATTATTCATCATCCATTCCTTCTTCTGAGCATTTGGAATTTCGTATTCAGATGGAGTCAGGAAATATGAATCCTTATTTTCATCTTCATCGCAGTATTTCAATGAACTGTTTTAAAAAAGTGCTAATAGCTCAATAATATTCAATCCTTCTAAATGTATTGAAAAAGAAATAACTACCAGTCGTACAAAATTTTCACTGCTTGAAATAATGTTAATGATTCACGCAACATTTGGGACAGACCTCGTAATATTGAGCCTCGATCAAGTGGCGAGGATGACACTAGAGCTAGCACCTCCCTCTCCAAACTTTCACACTACGTTAAAGGGAGAATTTGGTACCTCGATAGGTTTAACGTGTCTCAAGACTTTTTAAATATAATTTAAGTATTACAATAATTAAACATGTTAGAAAATTTTCTACTATATTATATGAAGTTTATATTTATAGTGGGACTCTATTGCGCTTTTCCCTTCAACTTACATTTACTAACTTTAATGTCATGTTGTTTGAATTGAAAACAACTTCCAAAAAATGTACGAAATGCGACAAAATGTATATATCTAAAGCGAAATCAGTGTTAGTAAGAGTCAATTAACCTTTACAGGATCAATAGCAATGATAAACAAAATAATGATCCAAAAATTCTTATTTAAAAAGCTAAAAATATAGTTTTTGTTTTACCAAGGCATGTAAAAAAATAATAAACCAAAAGCAATAGTTTAGAAAAACTAAAAAATATAATATTTACCTTTTTTTACCAAAGCACATTGCTCAAAACTATTAAAAAGAATAGGGAAACCATTTAACAGGAGACAAATGGAAATAAATTGCTACATTTGATGAAAATAATTTTTTTCTAAATGACTGAATCAAAAAAAAAAAAAAAAAGAGTACAATTTACTATCGAAAATACTAACATGTTCAAACCTGGTTCCAAGAGAACAAATAAGGTTTGAGTAAAGATTTATGGTTATAACAAATTTCTTTCTCAAAGGGAAATTTAAAATCAGAAGAGTGGAAAAAGCGTTAAATAAACTCATAAATTTATCAGAATAATTTATTATATTCAATGTTTACAAAAAATACAATTTCTATCCCAACGACTTCTAAAGCGTAAAATTTCTTCAAACCAGATCCGTGAAACATATATATCAAAAACTACTATAAAAATCTGAAACCCATCACAGGTATTGAATAAATACTTCTTTCAATATAACCTCCGAAGTTCCTTGACTTTTCACCTACGGACTATTGTGCTTTCAGTTTGTTGAAAAGAGATTTTTCTAAGCGCGCACACATCATGCTTGATGGGCTCTGGAAAGTTTTGAAAAAAGATGGCATTCAATAACCCTGGAGATTTTAAGAAAGGACCTTTGATTATCAACAATACGATACAGACTTATAATCAAGAAAAACGGATATCATACTGAACGTTTAAAATATTAGCATTTACATTTTAAATTTTAAATGCCGACCTAGAAATTGTTCTAAAAAAGCTTTAACAACCTCTGTATATATGTTTTGACTATTGAGAAGGGTTAAACGTTATTTTATTAAAAATAATTTAGGAAGATGGTATCTACTCGTAAATGACCACTTGAACTCAAAACAACTCCTTATTGTGAGGGTGTAAACATTTTATACTAAAAGTGCACTAGTTTTCATAAATTTGATAAGTAAATTTTATTCTATTTAAAGAAAAATATTTATGAAAAAGATAAATCAATAAAAATAGTCTAATAACATAGCTATTTCAATTCATAATCCAATTAGAAAATAAACTTTTATTCAAACGCAAAACAACGCCTATTATCTGCCAAATGTTCCTTATTATTCAGTAGCTCGGATATTAAATGATAATCTATTCCAAATACTTTTTATTTATTGTTTTTGAGATACAAGATTGCTACATCATTATTCATCGCATACCTTTCGGCAAGAAGTAATGGTATATAAGAAAGGAATTATATTTAAATGGACGTACAGCACTGTAGAATTTTGAATTTTGTATTACTGTCAGGCGAGATGTTTGTATGCAAGGGTAATTGTATATAAGATATATTTTGGGCTCCGATCAGGTGTTGAGCATTATTTGTAAGATGATAAGTAATGTGGGTACTATTCTAACAGAAAACTGCATTTAAGTATTTTTTTAACCGAAATACAATTGACAGCTGTATTTTGGTTAAAAAAATCAGAAAGTGACAAGTTACTGCTACAGAGGTTTAGTGTGCTGCATGTTGCGCGAAGTTCAAAATTCTAGAGAAAGATATGTAGTTTTGATTATTTCCTATATTCAGTGACGTATGAATATAACAGAAAACCATTCATTTTAGTTCAGATAATTTTAATAAACCTACAGGATGAATTTTACGACTAGCCCATATTATTTGAGGGAAAGTACAATTGCAAACATTGTTTTGCTAATAGTTCCTAGCAATTTTGATGGACAACCTAATGGGTAAAATTGCTTTACTTTGAGTTTAATCATGTATAATACAACTTAATATATTTTTTTTTGTATTGAAGCACATGATATTCATAATTTTTACTTTTGCTAATATTGGAGTTAACTTTCTGTTAATATTTAAATTTCCAATTCATTTCCAACCAAATGAAGCGTGATTTAAGTAAATTAGATGAATTTAAGAGGTGTCTAACCATCGTGAATAATATCCATACTACCACTTGTTCATTATCCTACAGTAGGAGGGAAATCTGTGTTTACAATTATCCTCTAAGCTATGAAGTAATTAACAATGAGTAAGGGTGAATATTTACGTTTTTAAATTTTTGTTACAAGAAAATAGCAAAGTAGGATAGTTACCATTTCTTTTCATGGGGTAAAAAATTAATTTACTTATAATCCTAGTCTAAAAATAGGGAATGAAAGAGAAATCTACAAAATTTGGGTACAGTTACCTCGACTGATCCTATATAAATTTTAGTAAAATAAGAAATAGTTTAGAAAAATAATCATTGCAAATTTAGAAGTATTACCCATAAAATGTTTTTATTAATTTATATTTTGCGCTACTTTAAACTAAGTTTTTAAAATTATCTTCCTACACTCTTATGTAATTTTAGTTCATTTTATATATGAATATTAAACTTTAATTACTTTGACAAAACTTTAATAGAGGCAGGATTTAAAATCGGTGAGGTCCGATAAAGCTCAAGTTCTTTCTTCAGCATTTTTTTCTACTCAAGTGTATTTTCGTTGAAACCTAATCCAATTAATTAGGCAAAGGATGTGCTAATATCTAATAGAGAATATTTAATCTTAATTATAAGAATATTTGAGTTAATAAAACAGAACTCTACCTTGGAAGAAAGATTAAATAAGATTAATTAATGAGAAACATATTTAGCATTCATTTTATTTTCTTCGGTAATACTACTTTAATTGACACATTTCGGAAACCAGAAAAAAACTTATATTGCTGAATACACTCAAGCGTACAAAAGTATACTTGATCTCTACAAATTTTGAATTATGAAAAATTTGTCTTCTTTTATATTAGTGGATGTGTACAAGGTGTTTCGAAACTCATGGGAAGAAATGTAAGGGATGATAGAAAGTACCTAAGGAATCTTCACCATACATTACATGGGCTGAAAGAAAGCGGTGAAGTGCTAGACGGTGCTGTAATCGAAAGCGTCGAAAGCAAATTTTGAATTATGAAAAATTTGTCTTCTTTTATATTAGTGGATGTGTACAAGGTGTTTCGAAACTCATGGGAAAAAATGTAAGGGATGATCGAAAGTACCTAAGGAATCTTCACCATACATTACATGGGCTGAAAGAAAGCGGTGAAGTGCTAGGCGGTGCTGTAATCGAAAGCGTCGAAAGCAAATTTTGAATTATAAAAAATTTGTCTTCTTTTATATTAGTGGATGTGTACAAGGTGTTTCGAAACTCATGGGAAAAAATTTAAGGGATGATCGAAAGTACCTAAGGAATCTTCACCATACATTACATGGGCTGAAAGAAAGCGGTGAAGTGCTAGACGGTGCTGTAATCGAAAGCGTTAAGCGCGAGTTTTCTTTTTAATTGTCATTTCTACCACGAATTTCAGGACAGCATGGAGACGTAGAGTAATCAGGAAAAGGTCATGCAATCTGCAAACCACAATAGAAATGACGATGAGTAAGAAAACTCGCGCTTAATCCTTTCCTATACAGGGCCGTCTAGCGGTTCACCGCTTACTCTCCTATGATAAAATGAATGTATGGTGAAAATTGCTTGTTTAGATGTTTTCTATTATCTCTCAAATTTTTGCCCATAAGTTTCGAAACACTCCTGTATTTGCATAAAGTTTAGTTTTATAACCGCATTTCAATTGTTATCTGAAGTGTAATATTGTTTATTTAATTAGTCCAACTAATTACATAAGTGGAAATGTAGAATTAAAATTTGTGCCTCCCATGATGTTGATATTTATCTTTAAAAGTACGAAATCTAATTTACTCGCAATTGCATGAATATTCGTTCGTATTGATATTTGAATTCTGTTTTACTTACAAGTTACATGTTTATTAGAGCATGAGTTAACCATTTCAAGTGCAAGGTATATATTTCAATTTCATTTTAACTTATATAGAATTCTACCGTAAAGATATTTACTGCATATATACTTGAAACGTACCCAATGATGACCCAAGGAATTGAATTTTCAACCTTACACCAATTTTTTCTAGTATATGTAAGTTTCAAAAGGTAAGCATAGAGCCTACAAACTTTGTGCTGGAATGCAGTTTGTATAGCTAAGGTCTAGAGATTGAATTTTATGCAACTGTGACCGGGAAAGTAGAAATATTTTGCTGAATACCGAGGTAGAATTGGAATTCTTTTTTATATTCCTTCTAAAGGAATAGTTGCAAATTTAATACTCGAAAATATTCTTTAGATACAATGAAACGTTTTAGGGAAATACTTTGTTCATACATATCGTTTTATTTACAGCTTAGGAGTAGCTCTATTTTCAAATATATAAACATTCATTCTTATGCTTAAAAAAATTAAATTCCCCCTACTGCCTTGAATTTGAATAAATTACCCTTTTTTTGTTTTTTATCTATTTGTCTAATTCGTCTTGAAATAAAATTGCTCTTTTCATTTGAGTGACCACGGTAACCTAGTGGTTTTGGTCAAATCTGAATTTAAGTCCACGAGGTTAGTGAAGAGAAAATCGCGAATAGCCCAACGTCACAGCATTTACTTACATATATTTCATACAATTTCAATATTTCTACCATAATTGTAAAAAATGTCCACTCATCTTTAAATATAAAAATAGAAAAAAAAAATGTTTTTTTTTTCTTCGAAATGAAATTCTATTTCTAGGGATAATAAATATAATCATAGCTAAAAATTACAACCATTCAAAATTACTGATTCTTTTAACAAAAAAAATATATTCACTAATTAGACTAAATTTTTAGTTAATGGTATATGTCTTATGGCGTTTTTTTTAAATATAAAAGCTAACGATATCATATTTTAAAGTTTTTTATGGCCTTCTATTTCTTTCGCCACTGTCTCAAAAATTTAGAGTTTCTGAGCATAAGACATTTACTGAATAAGCCATTCACATTATGTGAATTCTATTTTTAAATTTATTAATTAATAAATAACAATAGTATACTTTATACATTTGATGTAAAAAAAACCATAATCATATTATGAAATAGTATACCGTTTCAAACGGTCATTGCCCCTTATTTGTTTTTAGAAAGACGAGCAAACATTTTAGTAATAACATCTTCAGACCAATAACTATATTCAGAAAATATTTAAGAACTTTTTATCATTTCTTTTTCAATAAGACGTGTGTCGTTTGAAAGTGTTTGTTTAAAATTTCTCTCTTCATTTTATTCAAAAGATAAAATCTTAAATTTTCTACTATTCATTTGAATAAATAAAGTAATTAAATATACAAACACTTGTTTTATATTTATTAAATTTATTAGTAATAATTTTGAATCCACTTTTTATGTGAAATCATAACTCTTTTGATTCTTTCGAAGAAAGAAAGCACTTTTGAATCTTACAATTTATTTTAAATTTACTCAATCAGTATGTTTATTTATTTTTTTAAAATAAATATATGCATGTATAATTTTCCTGGTTTACATAAGCTAAAAATATTCTACTTATAATATTTTTATTCACATCTTTGCCTTTATGAATAATTCATACAATAGTTAGGAAAAATAACGCAGGTCTTTGTACGAAAAACAAAAAGCAAATAATATAAAAGTAAACATATCTTTCGATTGAAGTATTCAGTTAAGTAAAAATGAATTTTTATATATTTTACGATAAAAGCGGACATAATAGTTTTTTCTTCATTTTTGTTTAATTAATAAATTTTTGAGACGTCCCATCTTATTTATTTTGCAAAAAGATAAAAAAAAAAAAAAAAAAATAGAAACGTCGATTAAATGATAAAAACATAAAATATAACTAACTAAAATGTTTCTAAAGTACGGAGTTCTTCAATATGCAAAGTATGTTTCAAAGTTTATTGTTTCAATCTTTGAAAATTACGTTTTTTCCCCTTTTCATTCGCTTTTAACAAAATGTTCTGCGAAGAAATAAAGCATTTTTTTTTTTAAATAACTTTAAAAAAGCAAAATAATATTAAGTCCCAGAGCTCAATAACAGTTCAAAATATTTCGTGTATTATAATGGTCGAAGAAAATTTTTGAAAAAATGTCATTTTACATTCTGTGATTTTTAATGGTAACAGACGGTGACGAAGAAATTGCTGATGTGGAATGCATTCTAAATTATTAAAAACTTAAAATATTAAAAAAAAAAAAGAAAAACACGTCATATTTCTTACTTCTTTTTTGAAAGTATAAGTAAACATAATAACTGTCTCTTTTCCGTTAATAGGATTCCTTAAATTATGACAGAAGACGCTGATTGATAAAAATGGGAATTATTTTCGAAAAAGACTTCCTCGTTTCTTTCTCCATGATTAGATTTCCTTAAAATGAAATTTTTTTTTACATCTGTAGTACCTATATTTGCATGTATTTTATTTGAGAATAAATTGGGAAGTACATTCAATGTTCATTGAATAATCGAGTAGCTTTGAGTTTATCGTCTTTAATTGGGAAATTCCTCAGAATATTTCAAATAATTTAAAATATTGATTTTTGAAGTTATTTTGTTGAAATAAATAAATATGGATATTACAAAAATAATTAAATAAATGAATACATACAATATATTAGTAATAAGATAAATATAGATAAATGTTTCATAATTAGTTTTTTTTAGATATTATGGTGCAAGCTATAGAATTATTCATATCAAAATATCTGATATTTCCTGTACTTTTAAAGTTGAATAAAAAAATATCTAAAAAAAAATTTAAAATAAAATCACGAATATCTTTATGGATAACATATGCACAAATATATCTCTCTTCTAAATTTCAATTGTATGTAATAAGAGCTGATCTGAAACTGATAATAAAACAACACTCTAGGTGTGTTTCCTTGAATACAGAAACTGTCACACAAATAAGTTGGCATTCATTTGTTAGAAATTGATCGTTTTCTCTGAATTATATAGGCAGATTATAATGAAGATGAAACAAGAAAAAAGAAACAGGGAAACTATTTTTTTAAATAAAATAAAATCTTGTACTTTTCTTAAAAACCCTTTCCAATAGTCCCTATATTTGTTGTTGGTTTGGTTGATTTAGTTTGGTTTATTACTTGGTTTGGTTTTATTTCATGATACTTCTAGTGCGGACCTCGTATTAAATTACGAGGTCCGCACTAGAAGCAACATGAGAGCTATTGGCGAGGAACCTTATAATTTAGAACCTCGGTCAAGTGACGAACATAATGTTGTTGTAACTGATTCCACAAGGACGTCAAAGAGTCGGCAAAACCGGTTTGGAAAGTGTTATATTGTAACAACTTTAGGCTCGGTGGGCCAAGTAAGCAAACTTGAAGATGTATACATGGGCATTTCTACTTAAAGAGCAAAAAAAAAAAAAAAAAAAAAATCAAATTGGTTTGGTTAATATCATTTTAACATGAGTTAACGTTATTCCATCTAAATGGCTCCCTATTTCAAAACTGGGAAAACAGGACATGTTACTCGCATAGTTTTAATGAATCGTACAACCTTATCACGACCTTCGAGTCATGAAATGGGATCGTTTGCAAGACAAAAATTACCTTTATGAACAGATCCATGACTGTTGCAGCAGTATGGACTATCTACTAGACGACCAGGGACCCGTGTGGTGACCGGGGATAACAGAATAGTCTCACTGTAGCTCATGCATGTCGTAAAAGGCGACTAAAATGGGTACCCAGCGTCTGGGGGTATAGCCGGGCACCCTGCCCCTGGGGATTATATCAGGGGATCTCAGGGACTTGCCTTCTTCAGGTAAGTATGGGCTTCACGAACCCGAGGTACCCTAGTGATCTTTTTCTTTCCCATGGGGTTTACCGTCTTTGGTAAACACGGGTGACGCACTCCCGGGATACCCTAGCGATCCTTCTCTATTTTCGACCCTCCTTCTTGTCAATCACTTATTTTTTTTTTCAACTTCACGTCTAGACCACAGTTTAATCTTGTTTGGCGCAGCATAGCCATATCTGGCTCTTGCGCCAATAAACCTTACATTCACTCACTCACTCACTCACTGGACGACCAGGCTTTCAGCTACTCTTGACGTTACATCACAGACAAGCAACATCATGACGTTACATCACATGCCTTAAATGGTGCAATCAACGACGAACTTGGACGCAGCAATGGCGAGGTGGCGTCTTTTCAGAAGAATCCAGGTCCTTTTTACAGCATCATATTGATCGCATCCACATTTAAGGGCGTTGAAGAGAACGCACATTGCCTGAGTGCATTGGACTACGTCTTACCCGCTCATCACTTGGAGTGACGTGCCAGCATGTATGAGGTACCATTGGTGTGTTAAGGTCGTTGGTTTACCGTTCATTCAAGACTTCCGAAACGTTCTGTTTCAAAAGAATAATGCACGACTGCACGTTTCAGACATTTCTGGATATAGAAAATGTTCGGTTGTTACCCTGAACTGCACATTCTTCAGATTTTTCATCAATAGAAAAGGTTTGGTCATTGGTTGCCGAGTGACTGGCTCGTCACCATGCGCCAGTCACTACTGTCAATGAATCGTGGCTTCATTTGAAGCTACATGGGCAGTTATTCTTATACATGTCATCCAATATCTGTTTGACTCAATGCTTTGGTGTCTAACAGCTGTTACTGTTACCTTTGGTGGTTATTCTGGGTACTGATTTCTCAAGATCTGTTGTTCCATATTTCTTGAAAGTTTAGTGACGTTATTTCTAGCATAATATTATTGTTCAATAAATATCATTTTGTTATTTACGTTTCTTCATGGTGTAGCAATTTTAATGGACAGCCGTGAATATATTAATAGTTATTACGTATCATGTGCCTTGTTATTATTTTTTGTTTAAAGATGTATTTTTTTATCAAGTATTCAGCGTTAAAATTGGCTGTTAAATATTTTTATTATTGCATTTATATTACTCCTGTATATCTAGAAAATGTGACGTGATAAAGAAAACATGATTCTTCCATTGAATACAACACTCCGCATTTAGTTACTTATGCATATTTACTATGTGTAAGAAAATTTGTGAAGTAACGTAATCTAAACTGTATAATACTGTGAGTTACTTCAATCTCCAACTTCCTGAAACCAATAATTATATTTGTTTTTTTCCTTTTATCTGAATCTTCTGTAAGCATTGAGACAAATATATCCATAGTATCTCACTTAATAAGTCGGTTTAAGCGTAAGCATAATTTTAAAACATTAATAGTGCAATGGTCCTGGAGCTTTTTCTTCACTTAATATTTACATCCTTAATCAATAATTAAACAGTCAGTAATAAATACAGCTAAGCAAAGTAGGAATTCAATTGTGTTTATTCGAATATGAAACCAAACAAAATTCAAAATGACGAATATCACGTCTATGGATTTCAGTCCCTGCACTCGTTCGAACCTAAAGATTAATATTACGAAAAAATATTTCACTGTCACTGACTATTTGGATCTGAAACAGAAGAACTTGTAAGCGAGTTTGACTCACTTTCCGTAAATATATAATCACTTTTCACTAATATCAAGTTACATTTCCCCTTACTTTTATCAGCGAAGGTTCATGCAAATTTGATCGTTATAAACTTTCTATTGATTTCTGTACCACCACTCTCCCTCTTATTAAACTCTTCCTTGCTTATAAATGCTAAACATATCCAACGTATCCACTAAAATTCAATATTTCAATTCGGATTTAAACAAGATGTAGTATCTATCTTTCATTATTAAACTCTTCAGACATCTTAAAATCTAAGTAGATAGTCAAAAAACTTCAGTAGTAGAGATGTCAAAAAAGAAACTTTAATAGTTTATTTAACTATCTACACAGAATATATAAGATCGCGCTCTCTCGAAACGTCTTAAACTACTTTAATTAAGCGAATATATTGATTATAATGAAGCAATATATTCGCTTTCTAACTGAGAGTTATGATTGAGACCCTTTTTGAGTATAGCAGATTAGATTCTTATTACTCTATAGCAGGGAATCACATTTAACGAATTTTACGACAAACAATCAATTCCAACAATTCACTCTAACTGACTTTGGAGTATCTATCAATTTCTTGGAATCATCTTCTCCATTTCTATTAGTTTCAATTCTAATTCATTTGTACACCACTGTAATTAATTCAGTTCATGCACATCTTAGTTTTATATGATTGGTCCAATCACGTTTCATTTAGAATTGGAATTTTATGCAACACAAATTATAATAAATATTGAAAAATACAAAAAAAAATGTTCTGTGCAGAACAGACTCAGCCACCCATAGTGCGCTTTTTTTATAATTATTATTAAATTACTCAATTAAATATAAGAGTTAAAGTACACGATAAAATATCGAGAAATAGATAATAGTAGACTTTTTTGATATTAAAATTAAGGGAAACGATAAATTATTAAATTGAATATTATATCAGCTACATGTAATTAAAATTGAAGCAAACGATAAAAAATTGAAAAGTGATCTTGTATGCCAAAACATCCCACCTAAAGCAATAGTTCCTTAGATGGCTAAAAAGTCCTTGAGGTTAGTGAAGAGAAATCTGCGCATAGCCCTAAGTTACAAAGAAAAGGTTTTTAAAATAATCAACTTCATGCGAAAGCCCCAGTTGTTATATGAAAGAAAATACGCGCATGAATCCCATTATAATACTTGTTTTAAAACAATTACTTAAACACTTCAGACAATTAAATTTTATTATAACGGGTGTGGAAATATTAAAAAAAATATTTTTAAATAATTAAAAATTCGACTCTTAATTCAAATATTTGAAATTTTATAGTTTGTACTACACCAGTTTATCTTTATCAATGATTCTTAAAATAAGCTCTGAAACCAGCATTGGTAAGATTAATAATAAAATTTTAACTATATTTTTCGGCATATTGTTAAATTAACAGCAACTCGCATTAGCTAGTCTAGACAGATAAGAGGGTTATTAAGTGTCTCATTGAGAACATTTTATGAATTTAAAAATGTACGAGATAAGAGTAAATGTTTTGTTTGACTGTGCGTTTCATATAATTGGTTTTCCTAAAACTGATACAACTTTTGAAATACTTAAATGATCCAAAACAAGAATCATTGAATTAGTTGCCTTAAGATTATAAAATAGAATGAAATTCCATTAACAAGAGATCTAATTTAACTGGTAAAAAATAATTAATCAAGCAATAATACATATAAAATAAAAAAAGTTAATTTGCCTGATTATAAAGTATTTTTTTTTCACAATTTGTATGAACAGAAAGATTGGATGCTATATGAACTGAAAAAATAACATATTTATCTTCATACCTGTGTAAAATGTTTCAATAAAATTTTAATAAAATCTACCACATACTTTGGTACAAAGTGTTACTTGAGAAAATATTATGAAATCTATTTGAGTGTGTGTTTAACATGATTTATAGTCTGCTAATTTTAGTCTAAGATTATTTAAATGTTATATTATCTCTCGTGAGAGTTTATTCCAAAACAGTTGTTTATTATAAGAAAATAAGATTGAAAAATAGTTTCTAATGAATAATTATTTTTAACATTTACGAGTATGAAACAGTTTTATAAACCCTTTAACTGTCATTTAATGAGTTTGTTTTAAATTTTTAAGAAAAAAAATAAGAGTTTATACATATAACACATCGATCAATAACTCCCGAGTCTAACATTGAAAACAACATTTTTTTTGCAAAATTTTTTTTTATTCATCAACATAACACCTTTTGTTAATCATACTTTTAGGGTGATACAATCACAACTTTTCTTTTCCAATCTGTCGCAAAGTCTTTTTGTTGCGAGTAAATAGCGATAAACTGCTTTCTGAATCATCGAATCGTTGCTGTTTTTGTTCCAGAGCAATCCGGCACCCACTTGGCAAAAACCTTTTCATGCTCATTTTCATGAAGGATAGTAAATACACTTCCATATGATATCTGTGTCATCTCAGCAACTTTCACTTTACGATCTTTCATTATAATTCTTTGTCACTTCACTCACATTTTCCAGTTCAACGCTTCACAGGTCTACCCGAGCGTTCCGCGTCATTTGTGTCAGTACGACACTTAACAAACTCGCGCACCACCGACAAATCGATTGCTTTTGATGGACAAGAGTCAGGTAACATTTTCAATCCATTGTTTGCACGGTGTTTTTACCCATTAAAAACACATGTTTTATCAGAACACAGAAACTCGGTTTTTCCATTTTAAACAAACTACAAAATGACCCTACTCCAACCTCGCACTAACTCAGCTGTTTCTGGTCCGATCGACTTAAAATTTTGAATATCTGTTTCAAGCAAAGGTTGATACCTAGAAAGACCTGCGTTACTGGTTTACTACGGCGCCATCTCTGTGTGTTAGTCTCTGGGTTATTGATTGAAAAATTGATAAGGCCTCGTATTATATATATATATATATATATATATATATACGAGTGGTTATTTCTCAACCTCCGACTCTGCATACATGAAGACTCAAGAATGCGGTAGCTAGCTGGTGTGCGGCAGTAGCGTTGCGCTCTTGCATGTCCCTATCACGCTTTCCCCCTATTCGTCAAACATTTGCAGTCTCTATTAAATCTCCTTCCAAGCTTGAATACGAAGATGTACTTGCTTTTTGGCAGAGAGAAGGGATGAGCAGAAATTCATCGAAGAAGGTGAGTCGAATGTGATATGGAGACAGCTTTATGAGATGTTGTTGCTCGTGAATGAATTGAAATCTTAAGATGGCCGGAATCTCGCTCAACGAAACGGCTTATTGAGCACATTGAAGTGGGGACATTTTCGAACATCCATGCATAAGGCCCCTAACCTAGCTCCAAGTGACTTTCTATCTTTTTCCTGAATTGAAGAAGTGGTCTTGGGGGCAACGTTCCCCTACGACCAGGGCTCAAAAGAAACGGTCCAATGCTCACCTCAATTCATTTGAGCAACATTTCATGAAGAGGGTATTGCAAAGCTCGTTACATGATATGACAAATCCCAATCAGTCCAATAAGGGTGATTATGTAGAGAAGTAGCCTTTGGTGTACATTACTTTTGAGTAATAAAATTATTTGTTTTTATATTCACCCGTCTTTTATTATAGCCAATCGGAGGTTGAAAAAAGCCCCTCGTATAATATACCCATCTACAACAGTCTATCTTGACAAAATGACGTTGCTTTTATGCATATGGGTAGTGTTTTCAACACACACACACACACACACACACACACACACACACACACACACACACACACACACACACACACACACACACACACACACACACACACACACACACACACACACACTTATATATATATATGTTCTAAAGTTGTGACGACCGCCTATCGCTGGCTGCCTCTTGTACCATAGCTAAATTCAATGATTAAACACTAAGACACAGTACGTCAATCAAAGAGACACTATAATAATATTCACGGAATTTATTAACTTCTAATTAATACAACAACAATTATTTATGCTCTCCAGGGAAGAAGTCTACAAACTAATTCAACCCACCAATAATAATTTAACAGACTCTTACCACTAAGACTTTCTCTACTGCAACTCAGACTCTAGAACCAAATGTCGCCCTTTCTACACCTTTAATCCAATCGCCTATTTTAACCTCTCTTTCCAACTCCTCCTTCAATCTCTTTCCACTTCTTCAGTCTCTCTATATCTTCTCCCTCAGCTTCTCTATCGCGACTTTCAGTCGGAGTTTATATATTTCCTTACTCTCCCGCTTCACTTCATTTCTACCTACTTTCTATCTATATATTCATGTTTCATTTTTGGCTGGGCAAAGGTTGTTTAGTAAAAGCAATCAATCTTAATTAAAAGTCCCCAAGGTTAGTGAAGAGAAACCGCGAATTGACCAATGTCACAAAATTAGAGGATAATATTGAATACAAGCAAAATTTCAATAGTTTTAAATGATCAAATAACACTTTTTAAATATAAAAATGTCTTACAATGATTCTGTATGTGATTAAACAAATGCTGAATTGGCTTAGGAATTTCGTCTTTTGATATGCATGAAGGAAGAGATTAAATTTTTTTGTTTGTTTAAACAGTTGTTTTCTCTCGGATATCTATATGTGATTTAAAACTATGCTCTTTTACTTAATAATAAATTTACTTTTAATTATTCCTAAGAATTCTTTTTATATTCATTAAAAATGCAACATGCGTATTAAAACTTTAAAGACATCAATGATATTTTTTGAGATGAGGAAATTTACTGCAACTTTCTTGAAAGTTTCGCATATTGAAACAGTGAGAGAAATAGTCCCGATCCTGGATAGAAAGAAACTACGTATTAGTGGTAGATAATATTTATATATTTGTGTGAAAGAGACCGCAGTGTATTAATAGAACTTTTAAGTCTACAGCTTAAGCAAAATGTCGAAAGGAAATCAAAGTGGAAATTAGCATTAAATTGTTTATCTATATAAAGAGCAAGTTTGAAAAACAATTCTTTACGAATTAAATGGAAAAAATTGCATACAAATGAAATTAAGCTGAAGGCTGTTACCGTAACTATAAAGGAAGAAAAAGAATTATGTCTGGAAGTTACTTTGAAAAGAAGCTTTTGGAAAAAACTTTCTTAAAGTGGAGAGTTTTTTTCTCTTCTCCTTTTTACATTTGGGTATCTTGTATTTTTTTCTCCTTTTGATTTTTATCTGTTAAAATATTTCATGAAAATGTCAGTCTACTTTTGTTGATTTAGTATCACAAATCTAGAAACCTCATTTGGAGTTTTTTCTACATAAGACTATTCTTTGACAGTTGAAAAGGACCTTTCTTCATAAGTGCATACTTAAGCTTCAGGTATTGTCAACAGCTACCAGATATTAAAAACTGCATTGCGTCAAATAGTCAAAACTGCAACTTAGATGTTTAATATTCCATTTTATGTGCGTGCAGGAAGAAATATTTCGATACTGCTGATTATTTTGAAATTTTTATGAGTTCCAAATTTCGTACTTGTATTTTGTATAAGAATTTAATAATTATTAATAATTTATATAAATTTCCCTAGTCTTATTTGTTATTTAATGTCATTAAGAATTGTTTTTTTTTTAAAAAAAAAACTGATGCTTTTAAAATCTTGATTTTCTCGCATTTTTAACTTATATTCTTAGAAACGAATTAAACAGCTTACTTCAATTTTGAGTGAATTTCTTATTTATATTTAAAATAATAGTGTTTTGTTCCAATGAAACAATATATAATGAATTTCATATCACTTTTCTTTTCAATATTTTTTTTCTTGATAAATTTATTAAGGATATTTAAGGCTAAATCAATCGAAAGTTCATAATTTCTTTTCATTCATATAGTCTGTGCCATTGGTGGGTAATTGTTTTTCTTCGGAAACCGTTTTGTGGACGTGGAGGATAGTGACTTTTTAAACTGGTTTAAACTGGTTTCTATTAGTTAACTTTGCTTTTCCGTAAAAGATGTAAATTGTACCATAAAAAAATCAATAATTATGAGTGAGTTTCAACAGTGAGTTTTATTCTATATATTTATTATAGTAATATCATATAATCTATAGCAGCATGCATATCTAAATTTAGAATGAGTTTCATGAGACGAATGTTCCTTATTACTTTTTATTTACAATTTTTTTTTAAATCAGGAATGAGATGGTTGGACGATAATTTCACCACAGCTTGTAAGTTTATGTCTGTCAGAGAACATCTATATTTACTCTTGTCGAACAAGAAAACTTTGCTCACAAATATATGTAGATGCAAATTAAAAGAACATTTTCCCAGCAAATTTCTTCATACATGGAAGTTTTTCAACGGAAAAAAGATATGTAAAAGTCATCTAATGTCGCAACAATAAACATTTCTTTCACAGTGTGATCTGACTGCATGTCAGTAAGTTCAAGCCGCAGATACTCTGGTGCTGTGTGAATAGCAGCATTGATGGATAATAGAGCGAATCTAATTTTCGTTGAGTCCTGAAATCTTCTTCAGAATACGTCCTCTAATCTGTTCAGATGATCCCTTATTTTAGCAGAAATACTTTCCTGCACTTTCTGTTTCCCTTACAAAGAGAAATAATAAAAATTGTAATCACCTGCTTGTCTTGTAAATAGTCCTAGTTTTGTTTCGAATGATTTTACGTAACTGGAAGGGAATCTTGGTTCAATTTGATTTTTTCTGAGAATCTTGGTGATCCACAAAAATATTCTTAACGGACCGCTGTTATCTCACTCGGTTTCTAGAGCAATACTATAAATAAATATGTGAAAAAACTACTATTTGTGTACTGTTATTCAATTCTAATTTCTTTTTAAATATTAAAAATTGCGGTACTCCTTCTATATTATCAGCACTTCCCTTTTCTGGCCCTGCCGGTATTCGATCATTTTCAATCTGATAATTTATGGAAACTATTTTATGCCTATTATTTCAATGGAATAACATAGGTTATTCATACAAAACAATACATTTGCGTAGTTTTTGTTATTTTTGTGTTTGTCAATTTGTTTGCTTATACCGTATTAAAGGTTATGCAATTGTACATGTAATCGAACATTTGCTATTTAAATACGTCATTTTTAGATAATTTTCAGTAATTCAGCGTTTTCGGTTTTCTGATTGTGCTTTGACCACATTTCTGCCAGATTCAAGAGTGGTCGAGGGAGTCCGGTGTTCATGGTCGTGAATTCGTAGTAGGCATTACTACCGGCGAGTCGTGTATTCAAGTCCTGATGTCATCAAAATCTCAAAAAACAATTTTTACAAGAAATATTTCATTAAAATATGCGTTATATTGTTCCAAGGTTCACTTTGGTAAATAGATTTTATTGTGTCAAACGATCTTAAAGCCTTCAAGAAACTCTAGTGATAAAGTCTGAAAAAGGAGAAAATTTACTTAAAATTATATTCAAACGGTATGGTTATAAAATTATTTTATCTTCTTTTGAACGAATTAGCTTTTGTATTCATTTTATTAAACATAGTAATTTAATGTATTTTTGATATGTTTGCAGCAATATATCGTACATGTTATTTATTTGCGGAATTTCAAATATGAGGAATCTCCAATATGTTCACAGGCTGTAACAGCATTATTTGAGATACGAGTACATTTCTACACCAAATAACACGTTGATACAAAATTTCACATTTCATTACTTAAAGAAGAAAGGAATGCACATATATAACTAGCTCTTCTATTATATTTGTGTTAAATCGTTTTATAAACATTTTCTAGAAAAGTAGGCCCTTGGTAGAAAAACAAAAATATAACAGCTTTATAATGTATTATTCTGAAAGTTAAAGATGTAGCGAAATGTCTGAATAAATAAAATGCACAAATTAAATGTATTCGAAAACTTAACTTCCTTGTTTTCTGTATTTGTAGTTATAAATAAAGGAATTACTTTTAATGTATTTAAAATAAATACATCCCTTCACATGAAATCGTTTTTAACATCCTTCTTATTAAATTAGTAAAATTAATAAATTCAAAAAGTAAAATGTACTTAAAAGAATGATTTTAAAAAGTTTAAGGATTCTCATTAAAAATATTTACTGCCTAGTTATCATCGTTGATGAGGAAATATTCGCATTTATATATCGTTTACATTAACAAAAGAAAAGAACTTTAAATTTATTTCATTGTTTCAAAAAAATAATTTTATCTAATTCATTCTCATGTGAAATTAAATCTTATCTTTTCAATTTTATGGAAGTACATACCTTTCTCAGTCGTTTTAAATAATATCGATGTAGAATAATGGTTAAAGTCAGAATCTGATTAAATTGGATTCGCTCCTTTGTTCTAATACCAACTAAACTCTTACTACTTATGCAATTGGTTTCATATTCCTTGTTTTGAATGCAAGTACTATTAAAATTAAACTTAAATAGACCTGAAGTTTTCCTTGAATAAGATGATGCAGAATTTCGCCACACACAAGCTACGAAGTGAAGAAATTTAACTCCATTTGTTCCCGATTGTACATTTTGTTGAGCTTTACAGACAACTGATACAGCAAAATCTAAGCTCGTATCGACCGCTACGCCACCTGCCACTCACGCCTGCGTACAATCGAAGATTACAATGGTGCTTGGCTCGATCAGATCGGAATGATTCTGATTGGGGAAGTAGAATGCTTAGCAACGAATACCGCTTTCAGTTGTGTACTGACGATCATCGAAGAAGTGTCTGGAGACACCCAGGGCAGCTTGCTGATCCTGCTTTCACTATTGCACGCCACACAGGTCCTCTACCAGAAGTTTTGAACTGGTATGCCATTTCCCTTGATAGTCGGGACCATTTAGTCGTCATAACAGGCACACTTACAGCACAGCGGTACGGCGACGACATTATGAGACTTGCTTTGTTACCTTTCCTTTTGCGGTACCTTATTATTTAGCAAGATAATGACAGACCACATTCGTCACATGTTGCTATGAACTGTCTTACAGATTGTCAAACACTTCCTTAGCCTGCTAGATCTCTGTGCAATCGGGGATGTCTTGTATATGATGGGAAGACGATTGTATGTACTAGGGAATGTTGATGATGACAATTGGAGAAAATTTGGCAAGAAATACCGCAGGAGACCACCAGGGAGCTTTATCACTCTATGCCACGTTGCTTGGCAGCTTGCATCCAGGCTAGAGATGGGTCAATACCTTATTGAGCTCGTTACTTTGTAACTATATAACTCTGAAATAAATCTTTCTATTTTTCTGAAATTTTAATCATTTTCTATCCTCTACATAATTGTCCGATCCACCAATTTTTGTCTCCATCGGAAAACTCCTTCCTTGTCAGTCATTTTTTTTGTTGTAGAGTGTATAATAGATCGGAGTTATAAAATAACCGCGAAAGAAAAATATATATAACTGGTTGTGATGTAAATTAATGTGAAAAAAACATTGTGAAACGAAAAATTATAACTGGATGCTTCCACGTATTTACTTTCAAGTAACTTTTGGGGGATTTTCTATAACGTTATTTGATTTGAAAACCTCTTCTTGTGAAAATACCAAGACATGTAAATTATAATAGATGTATTGTAGCTGATGTGATTGATAAGACAACCGTAGAATTTATTTGCTGCGATGACCTCAAAGTTAGAGAAGAGATTGTGAGAGCTGGAAAAGTTTGAATAACCAGATTCGATGCTCAAACTTTGAGAAAAAAGATCGCTACAACACTTGATGTTCAGTGCACAATGATCATTTGAAGACGTATCTTTAATCAAAAATTACTTACAAGTTTTATTAGTGACTCGGATCTATTTAAACATTTGTAACTTAAGTTGAAATTTGTAATAAAATTTTCGCAGTTGAACGCGTAAAGAGTACGGAATCTCCTTCATAGTACGCAATTTGATTTTTAATTGTTCTTAAGATAAGAACATAATTAATTTAAGAAAATTTGGTTGTCTTATTCTTTTAACTGATTTTTGATTGTGTGAATTTTTGTTGAAATATCGTGAATTCGATATTATACAATGAAACTGAATTAAATTATTATTAAAATGTTCATTAATTACTTTACCGAATTAAATTACATCACCGAATAAAATTAAAATGTTTCATTTAAGCATTATTTATTCAGAAAATATCTTTCACCTAAGTCCGTAGCAATTTTGAGAAAGGCTGGTCGAAGCATCGAAAATGGTTGGATTTAGTTTTCATCATGGCTCACTCAATAGCTGTCTAATTCTCAGTTATTCATATTAGTGATCATGACACCTTTGGCACCTCAAAAGTTCTTCGTCATCACTTTTCTGGCCGATGAGACCATTTTCGCCTTTTTTGGAGAAGATTCATCGGAAGCAACCCCAAACGTTATCATGTTTGCTTGATTTCTGCTGCATAATGAAGAATCTAGTTCTCTCTAGCGGTGACAACTCAACGAGGCAGCAATTAAATTTTTATTTGGCAGTAAATGACTACCAAATAAATATTTACCTATGAATCAATGTCAAATTTGTTTCGACTCTATTTAATAGATGGCAGCACCCAATGGTAACAACAATTTATTTTAATGATGTCATTTGTCTTCTAATACCAGTACCTTTTGAGCCCCCTCGTACTATATAAATTTGCACAAAGAATAAAGATAGCAACACGAAACGCTTATAGTAAAACTGTCATAATTTCCTAACTACATCAGATTACTGATTCGATTCTTATCAACAAGAATCGTTAACCTTTAATTTTATCGTATAATGGAATTGATGAAGAAGAATTATGTAAATACGAGTAATTAGACTGTAAAGATATTGACCGATGACCATACATTTATAACGAGATTGAGATTGATCATATTTAATTTATGTAATGCGAGTGACCATTATTTATTCAACATGAAATTTAATTTTCTATGTGAAACATTATATTTCTTCATTATTTTTAGAACATTTCGATAATTAGGCGATGGTACGAACTGTTGGGAGGAGATGCAGTGATCTGGGATGTTAGTTACTTGTCATATGTATGGACCACATGTATGTCATATGTATGAATCTTACGAGAAATTAGCACCTTACGAGAAAAGTACATTTGATATACAGATTTAAAATACAAGTTAACGAATTATTATGATTTTTACCAAGATAATAATATAGTAAGGTTTAGTAGTGAGGTCCCGACTGTAACAAACTTATTAATAGAAAGTGTTTTTTACTATGAACGTATAAAAGTGTAGAACAGAGAGGAATCAATGGTGAAGTGTGAAAAGTAGTAGAGAAAGCTTATAGAAGTGTCTGTATGTTAGTTTGCATTTGTTTTTTGGGACAAATTAAAATCCTTCAGACATTCTAGAAAGTTTCCAGAAAGTAGAGATGTTCTCCTTTCCTTAGCATGAATTAATTAACGATTGAATTGAATGATTGATCATATGGGCACTTATCCTAATCTATAGCCATTTGGAAATAAAACTAACAGTAGAATAAAAATTACCAAATATAATAAAAAGTCCCAAATTCACCAGTATTAGATAACGATGTCTGCGTCAAACTTGGTGCTTCACTCAATAATCTTCCGCTTATTCTCCACGAGAAAATTTTGTGGTTTATTCCAATATGAATTGAATTACTCCCAAGAACATGACCTTCTGGTTATGGACCTCAGGGACTTCCGTGATGTTAGTCCGCGTATCATGGTCTTCCTCTGTAAATTTAAAAAATAGAGTGGTGAAAATAATTTCCTGTATCCATATTAATTAAAATAAACATAAATATTAAAACAGAAGTAACACACAAGTACTTTAAGTAATAAATAAATTTATATACCAAAAAATGAATTTTTATTTAGTATTCGAAATACATAAATTTTTATTTAGCTTAAATCTCTTTAGACGGTTACACGAAAGAAAAAAAAATTGATTACAAATAACTTAAAAGTTTGCTCATTTTTTTAATAAACATTTAATAAAAATTATATTCAGCAGAAAATATGAATAATTTATTGAAATTACTGAAAGATACATTTTTTTTTTGTAAAAGGTTAATTCCTTGATGATAAAAATATGGTTGGGTGGTTGACGGAGCACTGAACAACTTAATCCCCAATCTGATGTCTGTGGTTGAGTTGTTTCGGCTTGTTATTTTCCCAGAAATTTAAAGTTAATGCAAAATATTTTAAAACTTTTTGCCTCTTAAAAATTAGGATTAAAAACTAAATGAAATAATGAAAGTTTAAAAATATTTAAAATAACGAAAGTCTTGTGAGTTTAATTAAAAATTACAAATGTAAAAAAAAAATATTATTATTCTGAATAGAAATCACTGACAAGAAAAAAAAAATTATGCTTCACATAATTCAGAATATTACTCATATATATCATCCCGTAGCATAGGGTTCATTCTATATATTTTTAACTGCGCTATCTAACAAAAATATTTGATTCAAACGATGGTTAAATGCATTAAGTTCATAATTCATGCAATGTGTCATTGATTTTTATTTCCTTTTATAAAAATGAAATCTGCAGGGAAATATATTCCCTTAAGAAATAAGCATAGTAAATATACCGCAAACTACTATGTAATATTTACTAAATAAATATAATTGGTAACAAATAAATATAAACAAAGAAACGAGTAAAAATATTGGAAATATTTCACAGAAAAATTAAAATTTAAAATAGGAATGGAAAAGTGTATCTATATAAATGTTCAAGTAAATGGTTATTCTGAAAATGGTAATATTTATAACCTACATTCAATTAAAAAATTACAATTATTATGCAATATATATTACCTAAAATTATGTAAAAAAATTTCATAATTTACTATACTAAAATAATTGCTAAAAAGTGTATATATATATATATATATATATATATATAAATACAAATTATGGACACAAACGAACAAGTATAAGAAATATTAGACAGAAATTAATAAATATAAAATAGGAATGAAAAGTTCATTTAAAGAAATAATAGTATTAAGGAAAATGGTTTTTTTTTATTTATATTGATTGAAAAATCAAAAATTGAAGAATACTGAAAAGGAAAACCAGCAGCCAAATTATACCTGTAATGTTTCACCACGAGCTTTTTCTGCTTGACAAATTCTTACTAAAAACTAAACAATGTTTTTTTTTTTCATCCAGGATTTCTTTCTTCAATTTTCTAGAATTAATTTTTATTCATTCACTATCACATATGTGAAGTTCAATGTCTAAATCACAAATATCAAGAATTTATCGTCTCAACATTAATTCACATTTTACGTATATTTCCGAACTCACTAAGAAAAAGAATCTCCTATTTATAATTCCTTCTTTTCTTCTTGCAAATAAATATATTTTTTACACTTCTGCAACGAATATTTGATAGCTTATTGAATAGAACAGCCATTAGAATTAAACTGAAATGTTCCTTTTAAACCTATCATACAATACACGCATAATTATAGCGAAATTCGAATGTCAGGATAAGGGAATTTGCATTCATTTGCATAGACATGCAAATATATTTCGAACATCTGGGTCATCAAGAATGTGTTGCGCTTCTGTTAATATACGCAATTCAAATAGATTCATTTCATCTAGTACCTGGCGTCCAGCGAATTAACATTTTGGAAATAAGAATAAAAGGAATGTTAAAGAATATTTATTTATTTAAAATTGAAGATCTACAAATTCTCAAAATTTATGGAAGTAGCAGGAGAAGAAATGTCATCACAATAAAAATGCCCATAAATAAAAAAAAAAAAATTAAAACTTTTAATAAATACTTCTACTGGTGAATAAATTTATTCATTCTAAGTATTCATTGATTTTAACATTATTGAAATATATAATAACAGCTAAATGTATGATAGAAATCTATTTATTGATTAAGTGATGTTTAATTATTTTTTGTTTTCTCAGAAACATTATAGAAAACATGGGAAAGAAATAGTCATCACTGTTATTCCAATAACTGAAAATAGTAAGCATAGTTTTTAGTGAATAAATGTTTTTCCTCATAAGACAATTTAATGATTTTTATATTCTGAACTTAAATATTAAGGATTCAATATACGATAAAGAAAATTTATTATTTAGAGATTTTTTTTCTTAAAACCATCATAGAAGAAGTAAGAGAAGAAAAGTCTTCTTTATAATTCCAATAACAGTCGATTGTACTTATCATTTTCAGGATGAAAGGAAGAAAAATGTTAACTGTTGTGAATTCGATAGCCATAACAGCAGACGATTTTGAGAGAAAAGAAACAGTTACAGCCTAAAATTCAAATCAAGTAAAGAGGAGTAGGAAATGGAATAGAGCCAGACCTGCGATTGAGGGTGAGAATGAGGAATATAAGTTCCTTGGCATTCCAGCCTTTAGTAATGAATCTATTAAAATTTAATTTTCTGCTGTTAAATAATGGAGAAAGTTAATCCACCTAGCGTGTCATTAAGGTAATTGAGACACCATTGGCAGGGATAAATCACATTATTTTATGCAGAGTTGTTGCTTAAATAATCCTCACTTTTAAAAATTAAAAGCCATGAAAGTAATACTTTAACATTAAGAAATCTATATATTTGTGAGTGAAAAATAACATTTAAAAACATACATAAATAATCACGTATAAACATTTAATAATCAAAATTGTATTTACATTTCTAAGGCATGTACTTACCTTTAGGTGCCTTTTGCATAAAATGTATAGCATTAATAACTTTAAAAAAGTATGGAGTATTTACAAACATAGCATTCTATGGACACTGATCATGATTATATTTTCACAAAACCTCAAAATTTTTAAATTTTTCGATTCAAAGCTTTCACTATTCGCGTAATACTTAAATTGAGTATTAGAAAAAAAAAAGTTCATTTTGAATATGATGTAATCTAATTTCACAATGTGCAAAATATCAGTTCTTCGGATAAAGTAGATTTTGGGGAAAGATCTAGAATCCTAAGAACCACATTTTGAGAAAACGGAAATAAAGATTATTTTCACTATGGTATGGTGTGCATATTTATATTTTTAAATTTCCATTTTCAAACATTCTGGGGATCACATTTTCATAAATAATACATCTATGGATTCAGCAAATCATCTTCAATAATTTAACAGTAAGAGTTTAAACAAACAAGATTTTTGAAGCTTTTTAGTGCCTCTGTAACCATAATCGTATTTAGATTAATGATGTTTAGTGTTTTTTAAGACATTTTTATTTAAAAAAAGAAATACAATGCATTGAGAATTCTCAGTAAAGAAATATACTAAAAATAAATCTAAGATAATGGTCTATTGAATTTCTCCTTTGGGTCCAATGAAATAACACTGTTCTAAATTTAGAAAAGATACTGTCCAGTCTAAAGATATTATTTTTTCTTCTTCATAGAGTTTTTTCTATCAACAAGGGATATCTTAGATTTATAGTCATTGATATATAAAGCGCGAAACAGGTGCTTCCGATTTTCCCATAAAATTCGGTTGTAAGAAATGGCAATTATTTCTGGGGACTTTCAGGCAGCCAGTAATCTTACTTCTATAAATGACTATTTCTTATTGTAAAAAGTTTATACATATTTGTTGAACTTTTAAATACGTACACTGATTCTCAAATTGATTTTATTTTAGCTATTTCATTTCTTTGATTTCTCAATTTTATTCGAAGTATTGGATGTGTGTAAAAATAACTTTCTCACTCAGGAGTGGACTTCCAGTATAATACATATTTTAAAATAATGAGCAATTAGATGAGAAATTATCTTTCTTTACAACAATTAGTAAAACTTGAACATATGAGCTATAATTGTTTCTAAATTTTTAATATACTTTCTTCTTTTATAGAAATTATTACATACAGTCTTATGAATAGAATTTGAAGGTTTTTAAAAATAACAAAAATTCAAGACGAGACTATTTGATATCTAATTGAAGCAACGATTTTCAATAAATTGTGTTTCGAGAAAAAACATATATCTAAAAGAAATTCATTTGATAACATTTTGCTTTATAAGGTCTCTTTATGAATCCGATTGAAGATGTTATATTTTGGTTCGAACACACACGCACATGCACACACACACACACACACACACACACACACACA
>BMAW01106898.1:0-43225 GCA_019974015.1 Nephila pilipes
AAAAAAAAAATAAATAAATTCGGATTCTTTTGGAGAATAAATGACACAGAAATTCACTATTTAGTTTCGACTGTAAGTGATATAATAACTAAAAAAGGCATTTGGATGTAAACGGTATGAAAATCTATATAGAGAAATAGCAAATTAACAGGCTTAAAACAAGCATGTCAAACTTGTAACCTCTAGGTTACATGCAGCTCAGCCAGTTCCATGGTTTGTAATAAATTTTTCAATACAAAAACATAATTATTTATAAAATTCGTCACATTCGCCCATGACATTTCAGATTTCGCGACAAAATTCAATGAAAATAGTGAGATGTAAGTTTACAAATATTTGTAGTCAAGTTTGTGAAAATATTTGAAATTTCATTTGAAATTATTTCCGCATTTGGAAGTACTCAGGGTTATGTGAGCATTTTTTTACATTTATAAAAGGAAACAAAACTCTTGTCGGATAAAAGGATTGGTAACATTCACAAAAAGTTTTGAAAGTTATCACTACAAGCAAGATTTACACCGAAGTAGGTAATCTTATATCAGAGAAGAGATGCCATGCATCAGAAAGAAACTTTTAATTTCATTGTTTTCCTTTTATTTATATATATATATATATATATATATATATATATATATATATATACGCAACACTTTTTGAAATAAGACACCATTACTATAAAAATTAAAGATTTATTTTTCGACACCCCACAAATTTAAGCCTTATTTATTTGGACCCTTTTAGTTTGGCAAGCTTGATTTAAATTAATGCTTTCTGTTTGTTTATAGATTAGTGCAACCAGAGAAATTATTTAGATTGTCATGTAACTGCTTATAAATGTTATCAAATACCACTATCCTATTTTAATAAGAGATTAAACTGGTATCGTATAGATATTTTAATATTACAGAAGGCGCTTTTTAAGCCTGCGATTAAAGAGCACCTATTGTATGGTTCGATGATTCGAAACATTCCAACGTTTGGTACCGATCGAGCCGTCCGCTTTCGAATTTTTTGATGTGGGTATAGAGTTTGTTGGCTTTAACTCCGCAACCCAGTGGAGCTCGTCGTAGCGTTTATCTTAAATCTCAATTTTCATTTCAGTACAGTGTTTCTTGTTTTTTTTTATCAGGTTACATATCACGTTTTCATAATTTTATTGGTATTGCTTACATGCAATGTACTGTACAGTAAATTATTCTTGAAGTCCAGCCGGTGTTCTTGAAGTGCTAGTAAAACTGATGAACGTAAGCATGTCACTCTCAGTATATAGCAAAACTAGAGATATTTAGTCGTTTGAAAAAGGCGAAAACCAAAAACTCATAATGAGTGACTTCAATATTGGTTGTCCAGCAATTTATGGTATAAATAAACAAAAAAAAATTAAGTTTACTACTGAAGCTGTAATAGCAAAAAGTATGGAATCAATATACTCATAGAAGAAACTTGAGCTATATTTATTTTCCGTTATATATCCTTTCCACTATATATCCTTTAAATATATCCTTTCCAGAACAATGATGTAATTCGTCGGATGTTCATATCGTCTACATGGGCTCAGAACGAGCTTTAATACATTGAATTCATGTTTTAATCATTTAAATTTTTATCAAGAGGAATTTTTATCCATAGTTTTCCCGATAAAACTGTTTTGACGTTTGATAATCTGGCATGACCATGGCCCCGAGCGTGCTGGATTAAAGAGCGCCTACTATATTACTAATTATTATTATCCAAAGGATACTCATTTCCCATTTAGTAGCCGTCACCAACCTCTTAAATATCACAGACCGTTAAATTCATAATTCTTAATCCTGAAAAACACTAATATATATATATATATATATATATATATACTATTTAATTACAACAGAATTATAAACGCTTCGTTTGAAATAAAATTCTTTAACAATTGTTTAATTGTACCATAATTATTAAATGAAATTTAATTATTACAAAATAATTAAAGCTTCTTTTAAAGTATTATGCATCTTAAGTGAGATAACTATATCTATTTATGCATGTTTGTAATAAATTTATAATTTTTTTTCTCTCCAATGATGTTTCAGCAAAATGGAGAGTTGCATTTATTTCAAACCGAGACAGAGTTTTCCTTTCTGTGTCAGGTAAAAATATCTTTTAGCATAGATTTATTAGTGTAGAAATTACATAGGTTTACATATTGCTTTGTCATTCATCTGTGGGTATTCAGTTATTATGGAGATTCAGAAATGAGGTCTTGAAATTGTCATTTAATAATATTGTAGGTGATGCTTTTATTCATACTTAAATTGCTGTCTTCAATGTTTGCGACAAATGAATCTTCTATTTTGAATAGTAATTGCTAAATGATTCTGCGAGTAATTGTAAGTGCAGTTGGATAATGGACACTTATAATCTTGCCTGTTGACATCTTTCTGATTCAACAGTCAAAATTTGAAAACATTTGCAGATGCAAACATTTGCTTCAGCTAACTACATCTGTTACAGCGATATTTTCCTTTTAAAAGCATCTTTTTTACATCTCATGGTGTAAACGCGTCTTTAAGTTGCACTTGCAAGAATATGCTTCGTTTAATTAACAGCAAAAAATGCCTGATCGACATGCAATATTGGTTACCCGAACATCATTGGAGAAATATTCTTGAAATTTTGAGTTATTTTTCTATTGAAAAATTAATTTAATTTCTTCTCCTAGGACGATTAGTCATTTTAGGATGATGATTCTCAACAGCCATTTCATCTCGGCGGGAAGAAGCTGAATATATTGGGTAGCCATTTCTTCATAAAATGCTTCAAGAGTTCAAAAAACTAACTTTCGCAGTAAAAGAAGTAATCTCTGAAAGATGGAAATCCAATTATGTTTGCAGCATCGCTTATGTGTATCACAATACATTTTTTCCCATTCCATTACAATTTTTAGAAAATAAATATTAAGTTCCTCAAAAATATCGCTCTACTTCATGAAGATAAGTAAGCGAGGTAGTTGATGTAACTTCCCTTTACACTTAACTCTCACACGATAAAATAGAAATATCTTATTACATCTGTTTTTCCTCCCAATTTAAGGTTTTAAAATGGTGAAAAATTCATTATTTTTGTAACTTGATTTCAAAGTTAAAGAAAACTATGCTTGGAATTAAAACTGTATGCTCTCAAAATCAATTAGCTTCCAAATTTTTTCCAACTTATTTCCAGTAAAGCTGTGTTCGCATTATATTTGTAACTTCATTGATTTTATTTTGTAAATTTATTAATTTGGGGATTTTTTTTGTAACAAAGTCAATTTGATTTTGTAACTTGTTTCCTTTTTTGTTTCTTTATTGTTTTTTGTAACTTATGCTTTGTAATGTTTTTTCTTTTATTCTGTATTCTGTTTTATTTGCTTAATTCTGTAAGCCCCATGTGATACCTGTGGAGGAAGAGAATTATTTTTACTGTTTTCAGTAAAAAATATCCTCAACAATGTCTTTGGTTTCCTGTCTGACATTGTTAATGGAAATGGGATTTGTTTTCAGCTTCTGGGGATAGCCTATATCATGGACTTATGAAATGAAGTCTTAAGCAATTTTTCTCCTGTCTTATTAGGTCTTTGATTATTCCTGATTTAAATGACTATCATATAAGAACACTTTCATAGGTAATTATCTTCAAAAATCAATTTGTGAGATAAATCAGTTTTTTTCCCCATATTTTTTCACTAAATCCAAATGCTTTAAATACAAGTGTCTTCCGCGTTTGGAAGGCCTTATGGCATCACATTGGATAAATTCTCAGAACGCACAACTCAAAGTTGCAGTGGATTCACCTCAATATCACGTTTTTGGATAAATCCTAATTTCAAGAAATTAGGAATGATATTTACTTTTTATATTGAAATTTTTATTCTCTCTTCCTCCAATTGAATATTTTCTTAATGGTACCTGACGAGAGCTGAGAAGAGTACGATTCATTCGCATGATATTATTGTTTAACTCAATTATCAATAGTTACATTTATTTTATGCCTTTTGTATTATTTAAGATATCAATTTATTCCTTGTTTTATTCAATAACGTTGGGGTTGTTTCAATTTTATATAAAGCAACAAGAAATGAGATAATTATCAAATTCAAGCAATTTGACGGCATCAGATACAAAGAGCGTCTAAATAGTTCGGTTAATCGAAGCTTAAAAGAAGTAAAAGAGAACATAGAAACAAAATATCTATATTTACTCTCAAAGTAACACCGTTTGCCACAATATGCTTTTGACATCGTTGATAAAGCATCTGGAATGAGTTAGGGAGGGTGTTATTGGGATCGATCGAAGCAGATATGTCGCACCTCTTTGGATGTCTGATATGCCTGCAAAACGTATGTCCTTCAGGAACCCCTTCTGTCGAGGGAACAAAAAGAAGTGTGCTGACCCCAGATCAGAAAGTATGATGGATGTATGATAACAGTTAAACTGCATTTGGCAAAGAATTTGTTTTCACGGATCGCAGTGTATAGGCGTGTGCTGTCATGCAGCAGGCTCCGCTTCCCATTCCTGTACATTAGTGGGCGAACACATTAGATACGCTGCAGTAAGAGCTTCAAAACAGCTTCGTAAATTTAGGCGTTGATGGTTTCCTTTTCCGGGACACTTTCTTGGGGGATCATGTTGTTGCTTTCGAAAAATACATTCAGGAGTGTACTGAATCTGGATTTCGGCAGGCGGCGTTTTAGAGGCACTGCTCAGGACTCATGATCTTACTGGTAGCACCTGCTTTCATCTCCTGTGACGATGGCTTAAAGAAATGTTAGATATCTGTCATAAGTGTCAATGAAATCTCCCACAGAGTACATGAGTGTTTCCTTCTGTTTGTCGGTTAATGAATGCGAATATAAAATGGAAACAGGTCTTGCGCTTACCCAAATCTTGGTGAATGTTGGCTAACGCTCACTTCTTGTTAATTACCATTTCCTCCGAAATCTATCCTAGAGACAGTCAACTATCTTGCAAAAGCATCTGTCACACACACTCGATATTGTCAGCTGGCTTATTTATTGAAACTCGATCAGAACGTGGTTCGGCATCCACTGTTTATTTTCACTCCCGAAAACATTTAAATCAGTCTGCATTTTTGTTCATACGCATGTGTGTTGCATTTTTTTCACACCCCTGGACCAGGTAGGTCAAATAGGGTCAGGTAGGGTTCATTGAGTCTTTTTTCGCACCCCTGTACTAAGTTCTGTAGCCATTTTTCCCAATTTGTAAGAAAGTTTTGTTACAAATTGCGAAAAATGGACATGGGAAAACGAATAAACATGAAGTTTCATATTTATCCGTTGCTCCATTTCAATTTAACTTAAGTTTTCGCACCCACGCTGTTCGACTGCTCGTAGCAGACCAATCTGAGTCGGTTTCTTTCTCTCCTTGCTACGTGCAGTCTCTCCAATGATTTCTTCCTGCTCATGGCAGCGTTTTTATTTAGCATTACTTTTGAGATATACATCCATTCTCCGAAGGTCTTAGACGTACCTTGTATAACGGTTGTTGTGTTCGATTAAGGTTATGTGCGCCTAAAATGGACGTTTGAGAAATAAGCAAAATAAAATAATCTGATTAGATCGGCGTTCATGGTGGGGGAGGTGACTGTTGTACTGGTTGAAACAATACTGAAGCCGTTTCAGTATTTTATTATTCTTTTTTCTCTTTCTTCTCCATTACCATTGCATTTGGTGAATTTAGAGTGATATAAAGGCTAAAATTATCATTCAGAATTTGCGAACCTCTTACACGAGAACCAAATTCTTCTGCTCATCACCAGTTGGGGCCTGCTGCGATAAAAGTTTAAACAGAAAAACAAGGAGTCCGATTAAAAAAAGCAAATAATTTTGCTTACTATTTACAGTAATAAATTATGAAAAATGTCCAAAAGTTTAAGTTAGAGTTAATTTTCTTTAATATTCTATTGAAAGAGACACTTAAAATAGCTATTCTTTTTAAAAAGTTTCATTAAAATAAATTGAAATTTTTCATTTGCTGATTAATTTATCACATTTCTAACATTTCACATCTTCTAACATTTCCAAATGACTGCTGATACTTTTTCAGAAATTATTCTTTATTCACTTTATTCACTTGTAATTAGAGATACCCAAGAACCCGAGATAATTAAAATATTTGTTAAACAAGATTCTAGTTTGACTGCAAGAGAAAATGTTGATGTGGATGGTTTAAAAAATTTACTTTCATTTTCGATTTTTTTCCGTGATAAACAACAACTTAAAAATTTAAATCTAATATTAAAAATAAAAAAATATGTTCCAAATGATTGAAAAATAGTCACAAGACAAGAATATCATCAAAACCCAATATATTTTTACTTTGGAAAAGCGGAAAAAAATGTTCTTAAAATGCTTTCGTAGAATTTAGAGTTGTTATTTTGTTTAATACTATTGTTTTCGTTCTTATTTATTTATTTATTTATTTTAGAACACTAATATATGAAAATGGGAAAGAATTTGTTTATCCATCTGATACCGTAATTTTAAAGTTCAGTTTTAATTTCATTCTATTTTACATTGCTGTTACAATTATTTATCATCACATTGAATGACAAAGGAATAGTGATTTCATGTGTAAAATGAAATAAACAGTACTGTTTTCGGTTTCGTTAATCGCATTGGTGGTTCAGTGTAATGTGTGTTTACTAATTTTCCATCGCATTCAAATAGTCATAATTAATCTACAACTAATTTAATCAACACATATCTTTACAGAAAAATATACATATCTGAACACTCTCGTGTCTGTAAGATCTCTAACAAAAATCACTACAAACAGTGCCCTCTAACAATGAGTAGCCCCCTCTATCAAAGAGTGGGTTCGACCATTCTCCCCACTTAAACTTCAATGAAGTTTAGCCTTAACATAATCAAATTACAAATATAACAAATAAGATAATACTAACTAAATTCTACAAAATAAAAATCTTAAATACCATGTTATCTATAATACTGAATTTTAAGTTGGTAAAAAAATATAAATGGAATTAAAGTTCAAAAAATAATAAAAGATCAAAGTTTTTAGTTAAGTCCTGTAACTGCAGAGTTACCTGGAATAGGTAATGGCACTAATTTGTTGATGGCTCGTCGTAGGATTCCTGAAAAGATCTTTATTTCAACTACTCTCACAACTCCATCAACTCCTGGAAAAACCTTTAAATGAGCCAGTCCAAGGGCTTGGTGTTGAAATCCCTTAGTAACTCTCGCTAATTCACCCTCAAGTTTAGACTCTGGGTATTCCACTTGGAACGGGTTTGAAGATGATGCAGGTATTCGGTGTACCACTGGATCCAGAACTTGTCTCGAAGGCTCTGAATTATATGGGATGGAATCAAAGGATAAAGAATCCGAAGCAGAATATGGTTCAGTAAAAGATAAAGTAGAATTTCTAGTCAAAAAATGTCCCGGAGTTAAAGGATTAAAATCATTGGGATCTGAAAACAGAGGCGATAAAGGACGGGAATTCAAAACTGCATCGATTTGCCTAAAAAGTGTAATTAACTCTTCAAAGTTCATGATAGCTGATTTTGTTACTTTTAACAAAATGCATTTCATCGGCTTTATGTTTACCTCCAACTATCCATCGAAATGGGGAGAGGAAGGTGGAATAAATTTCCATTGGATTCCTTCTTCTGCACTAAATCGTTGAACTGAGTTTCATTTACAAAGTTCAATCCAATTATTGAGGATGTTTCTTGCATCCTTGAAATTTGTCGCATTGTTACTCCAGATGATGGGCGGTTTGGATTGGCTTGCAATAAATCGTCGCAGACGTGATAGGAAGGCTTCTGTTGTTAATCAGAAACAACTTCAAAATGCACAGCCTTTGTACAAAAACAGATGAGTATTGCAATATATAATTTTATAGTAACTCTTGATCTCTTCAAATTTGGGTTTGTAATTATGGGACCCGCATAGTGCAATCCAACTCTTTTAAAGGGTCTGGAAGGCTCAATACTGTCTCGCGGTAACTATCCCATCGTTTGATTTATAGTTCGGTTTTTTCGTTTGGAAGTAAGTAATACACTTATTCAATAGTTTTCTATCTCGGTCCTGACCATATGGGATCCAATGCAACTATTTTATTAAATACAATGTAGTCTGCACTCCAGAATGCAAGGATTTTATGTGATAATAATCATTAATTAGTTCAGTGAAATTATAAATCTTTGGCAAAAGTATTTGATGTTTTTGAAATTCAGGAAAGGCAGAATATTTAAAACTCCCTCCTACTCTACTCGCGGCCCGCGATTTTCGTTCAGTCCCGGGGTCGATCCTTGGCCGCCAAAGACCCACCGTGTAGACAGGGCTGATGCACGTTAAATTTGTTTCGGGGCCCAAAGTCCTCCCTTTGGCGTGGTGTGGATGTAAGGAGAGGGGGTGCCAGCTCAGGTGTCGTCCTCGTCACTTGACCGTGGTTCAAAATTACGAGGTCCATCGCCAATAGCCCTCGTGTTGCTTCTAGTGCGACGTTAATAAAAACTAAATCTAAATCTAACCCTCCTACTCTCAATATTTCATTTTTGTCCAAAAATACTTTTAAAGATTATATTTGCTATTTTTTAGGAAAATGTTGCCCGTTTTTAAGACACTTTATTTCAGTTGGAAATTCAGTTAATTGTACTTGTTTTACTAAAACCCGGTAGCCTGTTCAAATTCAGAGACACTTAAACAGTTTATTTTCCTTAATTCTGGCTTCACTTTACGGTTAGAAATAAATTTTAAACAAAAGGCATTTATTCTAATTAATCTAACTACTAAATGAGGAATATCTTGTAATCAAATCATTTCCAGTTAGGTTCTTTTCAACTGTTGCATTTACAGAAATTGATTTCTTCAACGCTAGTTTATCAATGTTTATTTCTGTTTCGACTGCTGGTTTAAAGGTTATGGGCCATTCTATTTCTTTCATTGTCAACCACTTGGGGCCATGCCACTACATATCGTAATTTTTTAGTTCATTCAAGGATTAACCTCGACTTATCAAATCAGGGGGATTATCCCTCCCTATACAGTGATGCCATTCTTTGGGTTTGCTTAATCTTTGTATTTCTTATGTTTTATTTTTCACTAACACCTTATGTCTGTTTGAGTTTACCTTGATCCAAAAACATGCTATTGACGAATCAGTCCAATAAAATCGACTAACAGGAGTTCAAGAGCAGTTTCAAATTTTCGGTTTATTCTTTTAAACAAAAATGTGCCCGTGAGTTCCAATATGGGGATCGAGAGAGTTTTCAATGGAGTTACTCTGCTCTTCGATGCTACAAAACTAGAAATAATATTTCCGTCATCCAATTCTATGCATAAATACTCAACAGTACCATATGCCTTCTTAAAGACATATGAAAATCAATGCAATTGAATTGTAATTGCATTATGGGGCAAAGAATTGTGAAAATAATATCGAGGAATACTTATTTCCTTTAAATAGTGGATCTCATCGCACCATTTTCCCCAAGAAATCTCTAATTGTTTGGGCAATTGGTCATCCCAATCCAAACCTAAACACCAGATTTCCTGAATTAAGCATTTAACTCGAATAGTGTAAAGTCCTATGTAGCCCATTGGATCAAATAGTCAAACTGCTGCTTGTAACAAGTATCTTTGAGTAGAATTTCTTTTAGAAATAAATGTTTTCAAATTTTTAAATAAAATGTATCAGTCTTTTCGTTCCACCCAATTCTTAAGACTTTAGAAGCTAGGAATTTCGTGTTCAATGACTCTTCAAATTTTAATTTTTTTTAATTCTTGTCTTAGTTCGGGAGAGTTGATTCTCCATTTTCGAAGACCCGTGCTAGCATCCTTAAAAATCAGCACACTCTCTTCACATGTTGCCAAAGCTTGTTGGATGTTGATCTGTTCACATAGTAAATCCTTCATGTATAATGAATCGTTTAGGAAGTTAAAGGTTAAAGGAAATGTATCCACGTATTTTTTAGATGATGCTTTATCGTAGGATCAAGAAGAAATGAACTCGATTTTACTCCAAACAAAAATATACTCTTACAAAAGATGCAAACTTTTTGTTTTCTAAATCAGTTCTTGGATCTTCATCCCAGAAAAATCTTGTGCAGTAACTTTCACTTTCATCTATTTTAATCATCAAAAGTCCATTTTTATATTGGCCACAAATGCAATTGTGTTTGTTCGAAATTTGATCAAAAGAATAAATAGATTTGGTGTAAAATTAACCCTTTCGCTACCGATAAAACATCATCTAAAAAATACGTGGATGCATTTCCGTTAACCTTAAGCTCCTAAAGCAGTCATTGTACGTGGATGATTAACTATGCGGACAGATCAACGTCCAACAAGCTTTGTGCTTCTCTGGGCCCGCGGCTTCTTAAATCTCTAAGCCGAGACTCTTTTAGAAACTAAGCCTAATTCGCGAAAAAAAATTCCTCTAAAATCAGCTATTCATTAGAATATTTTGGTTTTAACATATATTATTTAAAATGCATTAAACTCAATATATACGAAAGAAAAAAAAGATTTAATCGAAAATTGTATGTTTTATACATAAAATTACATAAAAAATCATATAATTTAAGAAAATACAAAATTTACTCACATTTGTTACGTAAATTTCATGGTGTAATGATGTACCATTACATGGAATATTAAGATATAATAAAATGAGTCTTATTTTGCTATATGGTATTTTTATAAGAAAAAATTCTTCAACGCATAGTCCAACTTCAGATGTCTTACACACATATTTTGTCAACTTTTGACGCTTCAAGCAAGATTTTGAGCAAAGCGCACATCTTCTTCGTCGTTTTTTTGATTTATTGGCTATGTACAGATTTGGATTATTTTCGCTAATATTACTGTTTGATTCCTTCATTATTTCACAAATCTCAGTATCAGATATATACTTTCTTTTCGTCACAACTGTCGTTACAAATAAAAACCAACCGAATGAAACGAACAGCTGGGAGCATCTGCTACTAAAAGCCCTAACTCTCATAAACATCCATAAGTTCTCATTCGAATTTCTAAGTAGAAAGGAAGAAAGAAAAAAGCAAGCCGAAAGTTAGTACATCCTTCAAATCACGTCATTATATTTAAAGAGCCGCGCCGCAGCACGTTCTTTTAACAATTACTCCCCATCTCCTGATAGCCACAAATGAAATCTAACCCTATATCACCAAGGTCAACATTCTAAATAACCTATCTATATAGATTTCGCAGTATTATAACATTAACATAATCAAATAAAACATTCCCATCATGCTTATCTCTAATGATACGTTGGGCCGTAGAAGACACTCATGGAGCTTATTGCCCGTGATACGCTGGGCACAGGAGAGCCAACACGAGCGTATCAAATATGATACGCTGGGAGTGAACGGGTGCAAACAGTCATTTAATGATAACTGTACCTTCTCATGTGATGACATGTCATATACGACTCTTAACTTGCTTGTAGCCTTATCAGCACGTATTACTGCTCTAAGTGGTAGATAAAATGTATTTTGCTTCAGATTTTCTTCACCAACTGGAACGCGTTCTATGGTATTTTCAGAAAGATAGTTCTTCAGAACTAATCTGTATTCATGAAGTAAAGAATGATAACTTTTAAAATATTATCTCAATTTCATAAATATTTTCTTCGCAACTTGCTCATTATTTTTTAATTATGCTTTCATATTTGGTTTCCAAGGGAATTTAACTTTGTACCGTTTATTTTGGTACGAAATCTCAGCTTCAAATTTCAGACGTTATGTTTTCATCAATATTTTCGTAGCTGGAAAGCTCTGTCTCGATTCCCAAATTCTCTAAATTACAAAATTCGCTAAGCTACTTTGAAATGTTGGATTCGTTTTTAATAACACTCATGGTAAAAAGTTTTCCTCGCTAATTGTGTTCCTCCCCTGTCAGAAGCACCCAAACAATGTTTCGACTGCAACTAAATGTTTATTTAGTCATGTAATTTGACCCATAATAATAGTCATATTATACTTCATAATAATAGTCCGCACCAATAATAATTGATATTTCTTTATTGTTAAATTCACAAAAATCGACTAGTTGAACATTTCTTAAATAACTAAAAAATTTTTATCAATGTTTTTATCAGAGTTTGGCCAATGTATGGTCGAAATATGTTCAGTCTCAACCGCTTCTATCTCGATACGTAAATTTGGATCATCTCTATTTTTTAATCTAATTTTATCTACAATATGTACACTCATGGACAAAATAATTAGCTCACCAAGAAGGAGTCTTTAAAATGAAACGAAATTTTACATACGTAATGACTACTTTGATATCAATAAATGATTAGAAAATCAAAGAAAAAAGGTCAGTTATTTCAGAGAAAAAGGCAAAAGAACGGAGGATTTGATACCCTGTTGAACCCCCTGTAGCGCGAATGCACGATGTGATACGATCGGGCATTGAGGCATACAAGTTCTGTATGATGTCTTGAGACATTTCGTTCCATATTTGCTGTAACCTTGCCTCTAGTTCGTTCAAACTCGTGGGATGCCCAACTCGCCGTCCCAAATGATCCCAGATATTCTCAATTCGAGACAAATCTGGAGAACGGGCAGGCCAAGGAAGGGTAGTAACAGTGCGCAGACAGTCTTGTGACACCCTTACCGTGTGAGACCGAGCATTGTCTTGTTGAAAAATGGCTCCTGGGACACGTTGCATGAGTGGCAACACATGTGGTTGCAGGATGTCATGGACATACCGCTGGGCTGTCATGGTGCCACTGATCAATACTAGGGATGACGGTATATTGTAGGCAATGACACCCCATTCCATCACACCAGCTGTGGGAGCGGTGTGTAGCTTTAAAGCAAAGGCAGGAATGAGGCGTTCACCACGGGGTCTCCACACACGAACACGATTGTCATCACTGCTGAGATTGAATCTGGATTCGTCGCTAAAGACGACCTGGTTCCATTCCGCTGCAGTCCAGTTTCCTCGTGCGTGGCACCACTCCAAACGGAGGAGTCGATGGGTGGGCGTCAAGGGCAGCACACGTAATGGGCGCCGCGATCCCAAATGTCCTTCAGCCAGGCGCCTTCGTATGGTTCGAGAAGACACAGGGGTCCCTAGGGAAGGTGCTACCTGTGTCTGGATGGCGGCCAATGAAGCAGTTGGATGTGCTCGTGCATTTCTCACGATGTGGCGGTCTTCTCGACGACTGGTCTGTCGAGGGCGTCCTGAACCTAGTCTTCGTGTAAATGACATCTCTCGGATCCACTGGTCTCAACACCTCCTCACAACACAATCAGAGTGGCCTAATTGAAGAGCTACCTGCCTAACTGACCACCCAGCTTCCATCATGCCGATGATTCTCCCCCTCTCAAACTGCGTCAGCTGCGCAAATTGTCTTCGAAAACGGCGTAATGGCATGTCCACCACAGCCCTTCCTTTGTAAACGATTCAGCACACTCAAACAAGCTTTGGTTACCTGTTTTATACTCCACGGAGAACGACGTTAAACTCCCTCTATTGGCTATACTTAACGCGCGATCACGCTGCATTTCTAATCATTTGCATGTTTTCCCGACATGTACCATCATGCCAAGTTTCGTTACGATCCCGCAATTATTTCTTGGTGCGCTAATTTTTTTGTCCATGAGTATATTTCGGCACCAAATGTGCAAAGAAAAAGCTTTCTTTTCTAACAATAGGAAATTTAAATTGATCAGAAACAGTCTTTAAAATGTAACTTCTTTGAGCACCTGTATCTAAGAGCAATCTAATAATTTCTGGTTTATTTTTTGTCATCAATTAAAACAGCGCATGTTTGCAACTGTACTTTGGGTGTGTTTTAAATACTGCCGATACCACACCGCTATCGGTTTCTCTCTTAAGAACTTAATCGTTACTCCGATTTCGCAAACTGTTGAAAAATTGTGAAGTCTTCCACAAGCAGAACATAAATCTTTTTCATAACATGCAGCTACCCGATGATGAAGTACCAAACATAAATAACAGCATCCCCCTTTTTTTAATATTTCTTTTTTCTCGTTGCAGAAAACAAGATTCTGATTCATGATTTTTATTGTAAAAACAAACATTTTCCATTTCCTGGCGCCACTGACCGTTGTACTGACATTAAAAATGAGTTTTCTTTTTCCGGCGGTTACTAACTGTTATGTCTAACGAAATGGTAGCTTTTCTTTTTTAATCTTTCTTGTGTGGGGGGGGCCGAGGAATTGATGACTCAATACTTTATGACTATTAATTTGAAATTAACTTACTCAGCTTCGAATTTCGGAATTAAGAAACTGTAAAAGAGTATTTAAATCAAATTTCTTGTCATTTTGAATGAGATTAAATCGCAAAACAAATTCAGAAGGAATTAATTTCAATAAAATGGATGTCAATAAATTTGAATAAGATTCTCTTTTTATTCCTAAGTTTTCGAGTCTTCGCCTCTGCGTCCCTGCATTGTCATACAAATTTCGTAAATTCATAATATCATTATTAATTTAACAGGTTTCGTAAACTCATAATTAACTAAATTTAATAAATCGATTAAATGAGCATTAATCAACATATTTTTATTTCCGAATATATCCTTCAATAAATCAAGAGCTTTATCGTAATTCTCATTAGAAATGGCAAATCCGTCAATACATGCAAGTGCATTACCGCACAAATATGATTTCAAATAATTAAATTTATCAACCTTGCTTATTTTTGCATTATTATGAACAGAGCTTTCGAATAAATTATAAAAATCTAACCATCCTGGACAAATACATCAATGACAATTTCGAGCCCATTTTGTAAAAAAAAAAAAAAAAAAGAGAGAGAGAAACCCGACGCAATGTGTTTTTGCACTGACACCATCAATAATGTTAGACTACATTAGTGATTACAAAACATTTTAATCTTGCTACTCCACTTCCACGCTTAAAAATCTCTAACTACCCTCCCTCCCAACATTAATTTAATAGATAATGTGAATATTTTTTGTAGAAACAAATTATCTTATCTGATATTTAATAACTCGCAAGAATTAATTAAGATAGTATTCTAAGTTGAAATAACCTTTTCCAATGAAAATGACTAAAAAATTGTAAACATCAAAAATAATTTTTTGTAAAGACATACACGTTGATATTCTTATGCATTAAAAGAAAGAGAGGGAAGAGAGAAGGAAAAGAAACCTTTTTTTAACTGTAAAACAGATTTACACATATTTCTATTATTATGGGGTACCTAAAAAGTTATTTCATTTGAATGAAAACATTTAAATAATCTACATTTGTAAAGTATTTTCTGTGTAGTGGGTTTTTTAAATAATCTTACGTTCCTCATTATACGTTTATCGTTATTTGATTATGTTCCATATGAATTTGAATTTTCGCTGATTAAAACTTTACATAATTAATGATTTTATTTTTTAAATAACGTCACTTTACACACAATACAACAAATGAAAATGCCTACTTTAATCTTTTTTTATAAAAATTGTTTTCATATACTTAAAATTTTAAATAACAGGAAAAAAAAGTTTTTGTTTTGAAATAAGGTTGAACAGCAAGGGCCATTTTACGAAAACTTATCCGAAAGATATACAAAAATAATACTCAATTCATTCCTGATCAATCTTAAGGTAGTCTGATATTATAAAAGAAATAAAGCTTTCATATTGAGATATCAAGATTTGAAACTGGCTAAAGTGCTGCAGTTTTGTCGTGCCATCTGGTGTTCATAAAAATAAACAACGCAAACATTAGAGATCATATACATAGAATCACTACATACATAGCATTTTACTATAGAAAACATTCCAGTTTTTAACAGTGCTAGAAATTTTTTTTTTATCAAATGGGTTTCTTTCTCATTTTTAGTGAATCAGATCTCATAATTTTATGAAAAGCAATATTTTCTTAACTTTTGTCTTCATTAACAGTAATATCATGTGTGTTGCATAAAATGCATTTTAATTATACATAAATTCGATTGCCTCTTGAATACAGATAAATTATTTGTATATTTGTAACTCGTTTCAAATTCGTTTAATACTAATGACTTAGTAGATATAACAAATATGCAAATCTTATTTTAAAGATTAATTAAGTATAGCCTCTTATTTCTGTTAATTTTATAATTAATTTCTTTTGAAAGAGATTTTAACAAGACTGAAATATGTTGTATTTCTTTGTGTAAATTCCTCATGAAAATAAAAGTAATTCAAAGACTTTCAGAGTCTCAATGATCGTACCATAATCCGTAATAACAACCGAAATTTCAAATGAAAATACCAGGAATGTAATAAGTATTACATTCATAAAATAAGGCTCAGTTTCTTTTTGCTGAATGGTTGTTTATCAATTTTTTCACTTAAAAGCAAAAACGAGGGCTATTGGCGACGGACCTCGTAGTTTTGAAACTCGGTTGAAGTGACGAGGATGACACCTGAGTTGGCACTCCACTCTCCGAACTCTCACACCTCGCCAATGTGAGGACTTTCAACTACGAGAGTTGTACCATGTATCATTAGCAATGCATTAATCTAAATATAGCTCTAAGATTATTTGAAAAGTGTTTCTAAAATATTTTATAGATTTGATTTTGTCTCACCTACTAATAAAGATAGCTTAGTATTCATAGGTAAGTTAATAAAAAAAAGTAGGGTTAATTTCGACTCGAGACTGTGAAATAATTTGAAATGTATGGGAACGTACAAGCTTCTCGAAACTTAATGCAACTCCACTGTAAGATATTGGAACATGCCCGAGAATAATGATTTTCTTTACTCCCGAAAGTGAGAGTTTCTTAGCGACATTGGAAGAACTGGTTGTTAAAATGACTTCTTAGGGTGTTTCATTGAGCATCGAGAATTAAAGAGATGTTCAATACATCTAACAAATTAGTTATTAACGTTATACTTAAAAGCAACTCGAGGACTACTGGAGGTAGACCTCGTAATTTTGAACCACGGTCAAGTGATGAAGACGACACCAGAGCTCTGGTACTCCCATTCTCCTAGCTTCCGCACCATCCCAAATGAGTACTTGAAGCTCCGATAGATTTAACATACTTCAAACTCACTACACGACAGATTTTTAGAGGTAACAGTACTCGGACTCACAATTTGACTGAAGGAACACCGGCTATGTGCTCACGACAATGACCACTTAGCTATCGTGGCTTCAAGTATAAAATGTTAAAAAATAAAAAATAAAAATTTCAGTATTTCTCATATATCGATGAATAAATTCTGTTCACACTGAATGAAAATACGGGTATTAATATAAATAAATTATTACATTTCTTTGAGATAATAAAACACGGTTAAGATCAAAACAAAAATAAGCAAATGTAATATCTATACGTTTCATTTCAATTAAGTTTGCTATCAAATAAAAATTCCTCAAATAAAAGTCAATATGTATAATTGTTGCGACCAGGGAAGTAATTGATTTTTAATTTTTTTTTTTATATATATTAGAGCTGAAGATAAAAGTAGCAACCGACAAAAAAAAATCTAGGTTTAAATATGGAATTTGATTACCTTCTTAGTACAGAAATCGGGGCTCAGTTACACAAGTTTTTTCTTTTTCTGAAAATGTTTAAATTCGACTTCTTTCACGTAATAAGTTGACTCCAGCTCAATCTCCAATCAATTCTCCATCGAGAACTCCTTTTTAGTGCTTCATTTTTTTTGGTAGAGTGTATTTAAGAAATGTATACAATATTTATTTTAATAAAATATTAATTATTTGTATAGTGAAATTTTAAAACATTAAGGAATAATTAATTGCTTCCTTAATTTTTGGGACATAAATATATTTTTATAAAATAACAAGGTAATTATGTGATTTGAGCAATTATTAAGGAATTTCTTCTGATTTTTAATTTGGTCTCACTTCAAATTGCCAAATTATTATTATGGTGTAAATAAATTACAAAATTGTTTGCAAATTTAGAATTTTCGTCATATTGTTAATTACGTAATAATTTTCATATTTTACATCTATTATTATTATATTTTTATAAATCAATTACATATTTCTTTTTTTTTATAAGCGTAATCTTGTATTTTTTTATTTTGAATATTAATATGCTTTTTTTTCCAAATTTTCTATCCTGAAAATATTCACATGTTCTTTTAGTTCCGAGGGTTTTATAGCTATTGATATATCTTCTTTTTTTTTCCAAATTACGTGGGTCTTATATTTTTAGTTTTATTTAGGGACTATACCATAATAAAAATTATTATCATAAGTTACGTATTTATCATGTAAATTCGTAAAAGCATTATTCGAATATGTACTTTAAATTATTTAACTTATTATTACTATATTTAAATTATTTAACATATTATTGTCATTAAACCCTTCTTCAACTATTAAATTTTAAGTCATACATCAAGAACAGCTTAGTATTTAAATTACCTAATAATTGCAACAACCATAAAAATGGCAAATTGTTTCACAATTATTATGCTCTACATTCAAAAAGGAAATATGCAAATAATGTCAGGCTTAGAATGTTGTTAAGCAACACATTTATCATTCATGAAATTTCAATAGCTTAACATGCTGACATATTGGCATGGAGACAGGGGGGCTGTAACCCCCCCTCCCATAAGAATTGCTGTATATTGAAATTTTAAAACCTAAATTTTCTTTTATATTGAATTTTTCGAATTTTTTTCAGAAAAAAATTTATACTCGAAATCCGGTACTCTGCTTAAACAGTCTGCTTGTCTTAAAAATAAACAATGAAATTTTAAATTAATTTTGAGACATGAGGTGAAGTATCCATGAAAATTTTTCGCTATGTCCCTATGTTCTGACACCTTTATCGTTTCTCAAATATTCAAAACTCGCAATCGTTCAAAAATACAGACTATTAATTTGTACACTATCATAATCATTCACGGCCAATATAAAAGAACTCTGTATTTTTCTAAAGCCCAGTACAGTAGAACCTCATTAATCCGGTCTAATTGGGTGCTTTAGGTCGTCCGGATTAAGGAAAATCCGGATTAAACAAAATAACCAATAAAATAAATCAAAGTATATAATTAAGTCCTCTGTAAAGTTAAAGGAACATGCTTTTTCAAAATAATCTATTTTCAAATAACATATTCTAACTCGAACAGTAGAAAAAATATGATTCTCATAAAATAAATATAAAAAATATCTGTTCTTAATTTTCTTTCCTGTTTAAAAAAAAAGAATTTTTTAAAAAAATTAGTTTTTTTTGGAAATGAACAAGCCGAGAGAACCGCCTCTTCTGTCAGATCAATTCTGATTGGGTATTCCACATATTGAAAGAAGATGAAAAACTATATAATACGAGAAAAAAAAGACATTTTTCACATAACCGTAACTGTAGAGTATTTATAAGGCTTTTTAGTCAGTACCTTAGTGTATGTTATTCAAAGTACGTAATTTTTTGTGCAGTTAGAGTATATTTATTCATTGAGACTTCCTGTGATTTCATCTGTGATCCGTTGGATTCTTACAACTTGTTTATTGCTCTTTACCAGTTTGAAACAGATATGGTAAGTGATGGTTTATAATTAAATTATTTGTTCTTTTATACGACTTACGGATGTTAGCGTATCTTTTGATTAGCGGCCTTTTTTGGGAAGGAAGGGTTCGTCAATAGATTTGAAAATTGTTTCAAAATGGCAGATCTTGATATAAATATTCCCTAAACTTCAACTCCCAGATAAATCATTGAAAAATTGTTTATGTAACATTCTAATGTCTTTTATTTGGAATTGCTTATAATTAAATGTATCATTGTAGATTTTAATGCTTCTAAAACTCTTCTATGTGAATCTTGCACATTAAATAATGTTATTTATTACTAAAAAAACGTAAGTAAAGTTTAATTTGGGAACGGTGTTAGACCACGATTAACATTTTTGTATTTTTGTAGGGTTACTTCTGAATTGGAATTTCCGTTTTGTATATTTCAGGTACTGAAAAGCTTCTGTTCAATCATCCGATTTGAACTTGAATATAAGAAAGCTGCTTTAATAAAAAAAAATATTTTTAATAAATATAAATCAAAATAAACTTTAAGGTGTCAAATGAAACGAAACAAAACAAAACTATCGAAAATAGCTAAATCTTATGAAGAAGGTTCCGAATTCTGGTTAAAAATTACTGCAATTAATTTTAGTATTAAAATTAAGCATTTATTTCCAACATTATACTTTTAAGATTTTGATTTTGAGTAAGTGTATTTTACTAATTTTGCAGTATGTTTAAACACCGGCTCATCCATTCTAGTGTACTTCATAGGTGGAAGACTGAAATTATTTTTTCTGAACTGACAAGAAATTTTATTTAAGAGCAGTAGAATAAGAAATTCAATGTTTTATAACCAAATAATGAAGCTATCTCTAAACTCTTCTATAATTTTATTTTCTAAATTAATTACAAAAGCATATATTCAGTTTAATAGTAAGTGATTACTGAAAAGAGTTATTTCTGTATGTGTTTTTATAAAAACACATTATTATCCTTTATAATGTGTAATGATATGTGTCAGTAAAAAAATATTAGTGATTGAAATAAAAGTATCAACCATATATTATATTTATTGTAATTCATAATCTGTCAAAACATAATTTGTTTAAAACATTTACCATTCAGTCCTTTTATTTTAGACTTCTTTTAGAACTAAATAGTTTCGTTTGACTTAAAAGATGAAATTCACGAATATTAAAACTTATTTTACAGAGGAAATTCATTTGTAAAGTACAGGAGTATATATAAATGTACTTTTGATTTGAAGCATTAAAGACAGACATTCAGATTTAAAGACATGTTGACACTGCAATTTTATAAACCATATATTTTTAGCAATAAATACAAGAAAACAAATTTCGTGATTGTGCAAAATATCTTAGTCAAATTATTCTTTAAAAATAGACTTTTAAAGATATTTTTATTATTACTAATTTATAAAAACATCTTTATTTTGCATTTTGTTTTTAATTTTTCCAATAAGAAGAAATATGATACAAGAATAAGGTAATTTTGCCCGTTTTCTATTTCAAATAGGGTTTTTATTCTTATCGTTTATTTGCTATAATATTTCACTGTTCCTCGTTTTCTTTTAGATGTAGTACGTATGTATTTTGAGCAATATATACAAGAAGAAGTTATATATTCGTCTTAATTCTGTAATGAGAATAATTGTTTTAACACGAACTGACTGACTTTAGAATTCTCTGTGTTTGAGTAGCATTTATTTCGTACATTGTAAAATTTGTTAAAAATTAGTCCTTGAATTTTTAATCAACAAGTTAAAAAAAACATTTAATGAATGCCACTATTGTCTATAATTCACACTGATGTATTTTTTCTAGGCTACTGCAAGGCAAAGGGGATACCTGAACACCAAATCAGCAAAGGCGATTGATCCTACAGTAGTTTTCGTGAGAAACATTCCATGGAATGTAAGAAATTTTTCAAAATATTTAAATGTTACTTCTTTATTTGTAAATAGAATTACTTCTTTATTTACAATTAAAATTAGGATATACAAATCTTAAGAGTACCAGTGATTATGAATGTTGACTAAAAATGTATTCATTGCTAAGAGATGTTTAATAAGGTCAGAATTAATTAAAAATTCTTTTAATCTGAAAATCAAATAAAATTTCACAAAATTTTGGCCTGTAAAGTAAGAATTTTTTTGCAAAATGTTGTGTGTATATAAACCAATTTGATTTTATAAATACAAAGAAGAAACTGAAACCGATATTAAAACACCTTGTTTGCCAGACTGTTGTAAAGCTATAATTAATCATTATTGTACTGTACCAAATACTTTAAGTTTCAGCATTCGTTTTCAGCATATTTTTTTATATGGCTGGTAGGTAAGTCCTAATGTTTTCTAATTTTTGTAATTTTTTTTTTTAACAATTATACGTTTTATGTTAGAATACAATGATAAATAACTTGTTTCAGAGCGTGTGTTATTACGGATACGATGTATCTATTTATCCGTAAGACGATTTTGAAAACCATTTTTTTTTTTGGTGTATACTGTTTCAAAAACAACTCCACACTTTCTTTTTAATAGCGAAGAATCAAATGTATATGTATTGTTAATACTAACTTCGTTTTTGTTTTCTGCCTCATGTAGCGGAATAAAACTTATTTCTTTTATTGAAATTAATGAATATTTATTACATTTAAAGAAATTTTTTTTATTTCTGGTAATTTAGTTATACTAGTATATATAACTAAGATACTCTGGCGAAGTAACACATATTTCAAGGCATCCATTTGATTTTAAAAAAATCTTTTTTTTTAACAAATTTTTCTTTTGGCGCCATATATTCAGATCTCTTCAAAAAAATTTCTTATACCAACGGTCTTTTCTTTACAACTGACTCCGGGACCAACGGTCGCTGAACATTCGATGTAAGCAGGAAATGTTGACGTCATTGATTTATAGATGAGTATACATTCCAAAAAGTAAATAAAAATAAATAAATCAAAAGTATAAGAGATTTGAAGTCACAATGCATTCAGATCTATAAAAAATAATATTGAAATAAATAGAACATTTGAAATGCTGAGTAATTTGCCATTTAATTGTGAAAATATACTTTATTGAACGCCTCGTAATATTTTCTTGTCTTCGGATGTATTTTATAGTCATGCAGACACTTGTTACAATCTTTTTAAAATATATATAAACTTTTTAAAAATATTTTTAAAATATATATACTTAAGATTTTTGCAGTAGATTATCGTAATAAAACTAAGAAATATACTTAATTTTGAATTTTTATGTAATTTGAGATATTGTAACAATATGCTTTTTGTGCTTTATATATATATATATATATATATATATATATATATATATATATATATATATATATATATATATTCAATGATTCTGAAGACAAACACGTATAGTTAATATATTATTTTTTTTTCTTTTCGAGCTGATTTAATTATTTTGTCCCTTTATCATTGGGACACTTCGGAAACTTTCTAAACCTGATAAAAACTTTTTTTAAATTAAAAATGTCTTAGAGATGTATTTTATTTCTAGGATAAGGTTTTCAAAATATCTTATTTCATGACAGTATATATTTTACAAAATGTTATTTATTGTGTCAAGCAATCATATGACAATTTACGCAAAATTTATACTTATAGATTGTGTGGGCAATCGTGTAATTTCAGTTTTCAGTTTAATTTAGAGATAACACATATATAGTCATCAAACTTCAATTATTTGGAAATAACTAACGGTTATGATACATAGATAAAATATTCAAGATTTTGGGGAAGACTTTCTTGAAAATTTATAAGATACTTAGAATACACAAAATGACATCAATATGAGAAGTAAATCTTAAATGCGTTCTGGTTAAAAGCTCTATAAATCTAAATGGCAATTAATATGTTAATGAAATATATTTATAATATTTATACTGTGTAAAAAATGTGTGAAATTCTATTACATAATTTGCAAATGAAATGAATGTACGATTGCATTAAAAATTATTCATATCTATAGTTCTTGTTTTATGAAACTTGTTTTATAGGAAATTAACAGGAATTATAAATTAATTAAGCCATAGTGTGTAAAAATATAGCATCAATAATTGTGTTTTTGATGTTAGCTTAATTGTTTAATTAACTTATGTTATTAACTGATGCTTAATTTTAAATGTTAATATTCCGGAACAGTGTTTTGTTTGAATGTAAGCCTGGGATAGGGGATACTTATGATAAATGGGAATATATATACATAAGTTGTAACCTTTCTAACTTATATTGAGACTGAGATATTTAAATCAGTAAAATTTTACGATTTTCAGTTTTGATCCTTAACATAAGGCACAAAAAGTATCCATTTCATTGAAATTTTTGATTTAGCAGTTATGCGTATTAAATAATCAAGGTTCATGGCCCAATTTTAATTCTTGAATAGAAATACCCTTGAAAAAATATTTAATGCTGAATTATAAATTTCAATTTCAGCATGTGAATTCTTCTGTATATTCGGCAATTATTTTAATGTGAATTCTTTTGGTATTCCTAAATGATCTGTAAGGAAAAAAATAATGGCATATAATTTATGCTCATTTAAAACGTTTTTTTGGAGTTTATATGAATATTTTTTTGTCAAATTCTTTGAAAATAAAATAGTATGAATTGTTTATTTACTGTTTGCGAGTCTAAAGAGCATGCCAATTAATTCTCAATTTATTACAAGTTAAAATTTTTACCAAAAAAGTTTGTGCTTTCTCCCCCCCCCCCTTTTTTTTTCTTTCTTTTTTTATTATAAAGTATAGTAGACAATTAACGGTTTTAAAGTTTCTTGGTGAATCTAATTTGATCCCAAGTACTGATATGTGTTTAGAAATCGTAAATTTAATTACAAAATTCTACCTCATCTCTTTTGTTATTGTCAAATTTCAGCAATTTATTTATAACTTTGTACTCTTCTTCGATAATTTTTAATGCTCGCATTATTGTATTTTATCAATTTCAATGAATCATTCCATAATCTAACTTAAAAATTACTGAATTATTGGCTTCAGGTAATAATCAAATCACCTTTAGCATATTATCGAATTGTTTGAAGTCCATTTCATAATAATCATTCCCACCAAATCGTAATAACTATCAAAACAACTTTTTAGATTTAAGTAAATTTTTTGAAAGTAACAACATCTTTAAAGGAAAGTATTTGAGCTTACAATCCTGATTGGAATATATATATATATCTCCATTTTAACAGAGAATCTTTTGTCTTAAGATTTTAAAACAAAACCATTATTATAAAAGTGAAAATTTTCTGTTCAAAATATATAAGTATCCAGTTTGTACATTAGGTTCATTCATTTACGGCATCTTTCTATAATGCATGCGTATAATTTATGCATGAGTTCTGTTTTAGAAGAAAATAAATATTTACAAATGGAATTTCTTGTGATTTTGGTCAAATGCTCTTAAGCATTTTGAGGAAATATTGACTAGTTTTAAAACTGTAAGAGATTGACTAGTTTTAAAACTGTAAGAGATTAAATAGGTTATAATAATTGTAGTTATATTTTTATTATCAAAAGAGAGAAAAACGTCTTAGTATTAAAATGAATTTAATGATATTTTTGTCGCACTTAAAGGATAACTTGCAGTTTAATGAATAAAAATGGGAAAGACTATCTTGCAATCTTTTTCGCAAGCCACATTGTTGCACAATTTTTCTAACTACGTCGTTCGAAAATTTTAGTAACTATATTGCAACATTTTCTATTCTGGCACCTATACAAATGGTTAAAATTTCTCAGTTTGTAGTTTTTCGAAGCTAACAATCATTTTAACTTTTATATTATATATGTTGGGGGTTATAAAATACATAGCCGCTTGGAATTATATGAAAATTTGGATCTCGAAATATATTTATCTACCTATCTTTTACAATATATATATAACTTAGTCATTCTTATAATATTTACAATTACTAAATTAAAACTTCAAACCTTTTAGTCTACAGTTCAGATAAATATTTAATTTAGCTTTTAATTATGTAGAGTTAAATTTGATTTTCAATTGTATTTTGATAAAAAATATGATATATTTAATAAAGTAATGCAAAATGCATAAATATAATAAATAAATAATTCGGAATAAATATTTTTAATATTATACAATTTTCACATAGTTAAGAATCCTGCTTTTAAATTTTTGTCTTCATTTTATTTATTAGTATCAATTTTAAATAATTAAAAATGAGTTTATTTATCTGAATATACAGAAATAGAATTGTTTTAACGAACTATTAAATCCTGTTCTGAAAGTTTTGTTCATTCAATGTAATAATTTCGTGAATCAAATATAAAATTTTGGGTGACAGTTATTTAATATTTCTTAAATGACATAAGAGTAATTTAATCATAAGTAGAATGTAAAACAAGCGAATAATATTCGTTGTATTACGATTAAAGCTATTACAGACTGTATTTCTCAAATATAGCGCAATTTTCTTCGACCATTTTTTGGCTACCTTGAATGATTTAAACAATAACTTTGAAAATTCACATATACTAATTCTTGTTTACCTCATACAAGAAACGTAGGGAAAAGGACGTTAATTGAGCAACAATGAAACAAATATTTATATTTTAATTGTTTCATCTTGATAGATATTAATAGAAGTAGTTTAGCAACAATGTCATGTTCCTTTTAGAAATCTCCCGTAATACCATTCCTAATAAGTTTTAATTATCTAAATAAAAATATTTGTAAACAGCTTTTCTTTTTGCAATCTTCTCGAACTTTATTTCAATAAATCCTAAGTTGCCTGTAATAATACTCAATAAAAACACAGAGGGCTTACGCTTCATTGTTTTAACTGACTCAGTACTTATTCGTTTTAATATAAAAACTAAATAATGCTTATTAAATATAAACGGTAAACTAAAAGCAAAAATGGAATTTACGTTATAAGGCTAAAAGTACCTGTGACAGAGAAATGCGGCTGAATTTGAAATGCACCAGTTCTCTAACTAGTGTAACGTACACATTTTCACAAGGTTCAAAATTAATTAAAGATATTAAAAATTAATCTTTACGAGATTTTTCTTATTTTGAAATAGTTAAGATAGGAACTATATATATATTTAAACGTATAAGTAATTAAAATCATTAATTAATAATTCACTATTTATACACTTTGCACTTGTATACTTCCTATGTAGCATTTTAATTGTGTATTAGTTTTTAACTGTGAATATATGAGACATAAACTTCAGCGGACCATCACAAAAACATCTAACAAAAGTTCTTATTCATCCATCCCTGCATATCTATCAAAAGTGCTTATTAATTTCAGCATTGGCTTAAAAATATGCTTTGTTTGAAATGAAAGTTAATAAATATGAGATGTGAGAATATCCTTTTTTCCCCCTTTTCTCATCAAAAAATTCCGGTTAACCTTAGAGGTGCGTTCTAAAACTACAATACTAAAATGAGCTAGGTTTTTAAGTCCTCTCATAACGTAGTGTGGAAGTTAGAAAAAAGGGATACCAAGTCGCTTGTCTTCCTAACATCGACGAAGATTTTAAATTACGAGGTCCAACGTGCTATTCCTGAGTGACGTTAGTTCGAAATTGACCCGAATTCATTGTGTCTTAACTGTTAGAGATCGGAAAGTGTTTGAACACTCCTTTTCATCAAAGATTGGTGGTTATTCTATGAGCCTATCCAAATGATCTTAATTATCTTCTAAAATAGATATTGTAGTTTTATATATAAATAACCGTATTTAAAATACCTTTCGATGTACTCAATGGTATAACAAATACCTTATGATATACCTCCTAACCAATGATTTTCAAATATTTGGAGGACCGGTAAGTAATGTCGTTTTTCTACATTATATTCAAACAGATAAATCTTTATCAAGTTTTTATTTTTAATCAATGATATAATCATCCTTGTTATCAACAACCTTTTGTCATCTAATAAGCAAATTTTTAATGCCGGATCGATTAAAATCAATTGATTTTTGAGCAAAATATCTGGAGATTGTATTTTGGACATCATCCGAATTTTCAAATTTTTTGCAACTTAGAAATTGCTGCAGCGATCGGAATAAATGAATATACGATGACTCAATATCGGGTGAGTATGGTGGATGAGGCAATACCTCCCACCCGAATTCATTCATTTTTCCAAGGTTCCTCTTGAGTAGTGCGGTCTTGCATTATCGTGTTACAGAATGACACCTTTTCTGCCGATAATCGCTGAGAAATTTCAATTAAAGATTGATTTACTCGATCCAATTGTTCACAGTAAAGGTCTGCATTCACAGTCTGCATTCAAGTTTCAGCATTTCAAGATAAGCGACCCAGTGAATACTCCACTAAACACAGAACAGCAACTTAGCTATACTTCTTGGCGATTCATCTGGAGAGAGCTATTATCTTTTGCGTTTGGATTATGAAACAGGACTCATTTTTTTCTCTCCAGTGATCTAGCAATCAAAAACTTCTTCTGTATTATGTCGCTGAAGCAATAAATTGCATGTGGTGGATCGGTTAGCTTTGTTTTCTTTGGACACGTTATTCAGTAGCCAAATACCTGCTCTGCTTACTTTACCAATCTGCTGCAAATGTTCTTGGATGGTCGACCAAGGTTGGGTAAGAGTGATATTTATGAACGTCGAATGCATTTGGATAAACATCGCAAATGTTTTTGGTATCAACCATTGCGTTATTATACTTGTGAAACTCGAAAAGCATGTACTGTAGAATATGTACCTCTTCTGCCATTTGACTTTCCAATTCACCTGAAATTGCAAAAATTTTAAGATTTAATTATTTACGTATAAACAAATCACTCTACCCTTAAAATGTCTTTGGAGCGACTTAGAAGTACTCTAACTCAATTATCTTCGACTTAGAAGTACGAAGATAATTGACTAACGAATATCGACATGCACAAACACATTACTTTCCGGTCCCCCTAATACATAACTTTATTAGTGGGCTTATATCATGAATTACTTGTGACGGTCTATTTAAAATTTTTCCAATAAACTATTTAAAATTACCCGGGGGTGAATTAGATGTGGCAAGGTTTTTGACTTCTGTGTGTGATTTTCATGTTTATGTAAACAAGTATCTTTTATTTTGGGTTGCATTCAGCCAAGGTATCCTAGCTCTTCTCTAAACCATATTGCTAAATTTTATATTTAAACTTGGCATTTAACAGATGAATCATGTTTAATTGAACTAGGCTTCAAAGTGTTCATGTAATGGGATATGTAACTTTAAAAGTGAGGAATCTATTCGAATATCATTTCAAGCAACTGACAGTGTTCAAATGGCAAGATTAATTGCCAACAGCCCATTTGTTGTTTTCTGAAAAGACGTTCCTTCAATAACAACCAAATATTAAAAAGATGTTTAGTATAGAGGTTTGTCTTCCAACTGAGAATATGCGTAGCAGAAATCAGAACTGTGGAGACTAAGTCAACTTTAGGGCTGTACTATCAATGTGTATCTAAATTCCATGTAGTTATTAAAATGTGTCTTTATTTGTAAATTCTAAAAGGCAGGTCATAGAAACAATACTGATATAATACAGTAAGGCATACATCTTGTTATTTTTAAGCTGAATAACACTCGTACAATAACAAAAACATTTTAATAATAGAGTAATCGGAACTCCAAGAATCATTCTATTGATTTAAAGGTTCACTGACATCTGTACTTTCTCTTAATCCAAGTTCAAAAACACTTTTAAAGAAATATAAACATTTTATCTTTCGAGAAGAAGATAGATGTAAATCAGGGGGATAAATTTGATATAATAATAGCTCTAAAAAGAGCTAAATTATATTTCTAGATGTGCTATGAATTGTGCTGATTTAATGTTTCTTTCCCAGGCTAAAAAAACAGAAATCGAAAAAATTTTCGAGAGTTATGGAAACGTGGAAAAAATAAGAATAATACGTTATGCGAGTAAGAAGTGTCCAAGGTAAGTTCTAATTATAAAATTATTTCGATTTTAGAGAGCTATTAAATTCTTACAACAGATATTTTAAATGGAAAAGAGCTACAAACTTTATCAATAGTTGTTTTAATAAGGGATGAGTTGTGCAAGTTTGTTTTGTAAACTCATTAACGAGTTATTGATAATCTGTAGACAAAGTAAGAGACACACTTGAAATTGATTTTTAAATTGATATATAGTGTTGTGGGGGATATAGTATTGAATTTTTTTATTAATAAGGTGTACATCTCAGGATGATTCTCGATAATATTCTCAATTTCAGACAACATTTAACACAGGTTGAAGAGCATTTCCGGTTAACTCTTCATCCTAATTTCTCGGAAATCCAAATTAAATCCTACTAGCCAAATGCTTATATATACCCTGATTCTCGGATATGTAATTAACTATGCTTCTCTTGTCTGGAGATTTCCTGCAAAAAAATCAATATCATTAAAAAAGCTCAATATTCTATCATCAGGCAAATTATTAGCATGAGTTGATGTATGCGAAATGTGGAGTTGTGAGCTGCCCTAAATTACCATTCAACAAAACAATTTATTGCCAAAATATCAAGATAGTTTTTCATCAATGTAGGGAGAATGCTGACAATAAGTCCCTGAAGAAAATTGTAAAAATACTCCCCAAATTACTCAACAAGAAAACCAAAAAATATTCTTCTGTAATAACTCTTCCTCAGCTCACTGGACAATCAATTACATCCTCGGTGATTCAACTGCTCGACTCAAAGGCTAAACTTCATCTCATCACAATGAAGGTCCCAGGCAGGCAAGCAAGAGTTAATTCCTGTAATATCGCTCGAAATACTTAACTTTTAACTCTTTAAATTTTTTACTTTTATTTTTTCACTTAACCTCTAAGCGTTTTCAAACCAACTTGGAAATTGTTAAATACCACTTTTTTAATAAAATTTTGGGCGAGCGTAGAAAGCAAAGCCATGCAATCTCACACAATACAATAGGTCGGAGGTCAAAGCCTAAGCGGGCCATGGACTCTTGCAAACTTCATCCCGCTACTTTTAGTAAAATAGAAAATTTCCTACTCTATCCGTACTTACAGCAAACAGCAATATCTACACCTTTATATAAGAGCTTCTATTGCTCTTCTTCAGTAGGTGCTTTCATTATTTTGTCTATCGTCTGCAGATTCTTGTATATATCCATTGCGTTGAATGAAATTTGATAGCCTCCGTGGTAGGCGAGTGGCGATGAACTCATGGCCGGTGTTATTTCCGTCGAGTCATCTGCTCGAGTTATGAGGACATTCAATACCCGTCGTGTAGTGGGGCTAATCCAAGTTAAATCTGTCGAAGCTCAAAGTACTCACGTTGGAATGGTGCGGAAATTAAGAGAGTGGTGTGCCAGCTCAGATGTCTTCCTATTCCCTTGACCAAGGCTCAAAATTTCGTGATCCGATGCCATTAGCCCTCGTGTTATGATTATGCGCAACATTAATAAATAACCATTAAATCAAACGAATAAAGATTTTATCGCAAATTAAACTCAAATTTGATTTATAACTGATTTTATTTGATTTATATTTCATTTATAATTATTTGTACTGGAAATGATGCCTTTCTAAAACTTTCAGATTTTGTTTCGTCACTTATGAGAATGAAGAGGCAGCTAAGAAAGTTATCGAAGTAAGTTTTATCTAGAAGCTTATGTACCAACATTTTAATATACTGCTCATTCTACATTATTTCCATTACTAAAAAGTACAGTTATCTGCAAGCAATAAAATGATAGCTCTGTAAATTTTGCATTTTAAAAATAAATGAATTCTTAACAAAACAGCAAAGGTTCATCACGACTATTTGAATAAGTAACTGTTTTTAGATCCTTATTTTTAGCAGGAGTTAAATTACTGCTTGTAATCGATTCTGCATAAATTCTGTATAAAAATATATTTAAGAATAATTTGTATTGCATATTTTTTTTCAGAAAGGAAGAAGAAAGGAAATTTTCTTCAAAAGAATTAGGCTCCAGATTACGGAAGCCTTTAAGAAGGTAGTAAGTCTTATTCAAATTCTCAATTCTAATATTTCTTTGACAAGAGTCATTAAAAATGCTTCCTGGTAAACTGAAAGTGCTCTGAGATAAAATTGATTGATGTTTGCAAGAGATCCATGTTCTTTCTCAAATATGGGACCGAAGTAGATTGGTTTGGAGTACAAAGACTGTTGTGTAGACAGAGGTTGCTTCATTTTAAGTTGAACTAGTATTGCGTAGCATTATACAAAAATTTGCTGATTGAGACATCAGCTCATATATACTGCTGTTTGTAGAAAATGCAACACCATGAAAGAATCATCAGAATCAAATGAAATTTAATGCAGAAACGACTTGTACTGATACAAATAAATGATGAAATTTTCAAAACAAAAGAAACAAATTAAGCGTCCGAAATCAGTATTTGGTGCAGCCACCATGCGCTGCAATAAGTGCTGCTATACGACGTGGCATGGAGTCAAACAGATGTTGAATATCTGCTTGAGGAAGAGAATTCCATATCGCTTGTATGCGCAACCAAAGTTCGTCTTTGGAAACTGCAGGACGCGGATCACGAGCGAGACGCCGACCAACCATATCCCACACGTGCTCAATAGGCGACATATCCGGTGAATAAGCAGGCCAAGGAAGAAGTTGCATGCGTTGTGCTGAACAGAAGTCTCGAACAGTCCGCGCAACATGTGAGCGTGCATTATCCTGCTGAAAGATAGCTCCAGGGATGCCTTGAAGGAAAGGAACGACTTCGGGCTGTAGCACTTCACGGACGTACCTGTTGCTATTGAGATTACCCTCAATTCGTATCAAATTGGATCGTCCATGATACGAAATCGCACCCCAGACCATAACTCCGGGTGTTCGACCACTATGTCGTTCAATAATACACTCAGGAAGGCAGCGTTGACCGGCATAACGTCTAACACGAACACGGCCATCATGGGTCCACAAATTGAAGCGTGATTCATCTGAAAAGACAACTTGGTGCCAATCAGCTCGCCTGTCTCTGTGCTCAAGAGCCCACTGCCGACGCAGCCGTCGATGATTCGCCGTGAGGGGAATCCTGTATAAAGGCACCCTTGCACGCAATCCACGGCGCAGCAGACGACGACGAATTGACGAAGCCGACAATTGTACACCTGTAGCAGTAGACCAACGTGCTGCCAGCTGCCTGGAGGAAGCTGTGCGATCATTCACCGCCATGCGGAGCAGGTGTCGATCATCGCGCTCTGACGTCACCTTCTGTCGTCCAGTGCCTGTTTTTCGAGTTGTTCGGTGCTCGTCGGTCCACTGCTTCCAAACTCGCATCACTGTGGAACTGTTCCGCTGCATACGAGCTGCTATTGCGCGATAGGAAAATCCTCCTTCTCGAAGGCCGATTATCCTCCCTCGTTCAAACTCCGTAAGTTGCTTGAATTTCTTATTCTTCCGTCGTGGAGGCATACTCAGGTCTCACTAAACGTTTGCCACTAACAAATAATCATAGACTTTTTTCAACGTCCCGCTACAGCACTTTATTTATACGCTTTCAGCATCAATTCAGAGGGCGCTGCTCGCGCCGCGCACCCGCGATGGCTCTGAAACTTTATTAATTTGCATAATATCCTATAATTGACATTTGCTGCGAATTTCATTTGATTCTGGTGATTCATTCATGGTGTTGCATTTTCTACAAACAGCAGTTTATATTGTCCTCCTCCTCTGATAATGATTCGAAACTGCGAGACCCATTACTAAGAGTCAATTGCATTGCTGTAGAGTAATGTCAAAACTAATCTTTCACAGATATGAGGATATCCTATTCTCTTAATGGACACAGTAAAATTTTCTCTTAGTCCACTTTTAAAACTTAAAATTTATCATCTATCACTTTTAATGTTGCATCATTTTTATTGTAAATGTACAACTGTCAAATAAAGGAGGAGGATCTGAATAATTTTCATAATTTTCCTCGTAGGTACGTAAAATTTATGATACTATCAATAGCTAATAGAGGCCTAAATATTAATGTTAGTGGATAAGTTAACTCAATGATTATAGATAATTGACTTCTAAAATTAATTTTCTCAATACAGAATCTTATCTTTTGGCTAAATTAAGCAGAAAACGCTTTAAATGGGCAATGTTCCTAATATAATTCCATTCAATAATTTACAGACATTCATCAAAAAGGCTTTAGGAGACCATATACTAGATTAACTTGAGCAAATGATTAAATTGCAAAGCACAGAAGTATAATACACTTTATTTACTTATGACCTCATAACGAAGTTTTATTTGATTAGGTTTAGTTTTAATATCTTTATTGTTAGATTTAATGTTAATTAAAATAAAAGGTATATTTGAAATTGATATTTTTAATTCAAAAATAAAATATAATAGTTTTTTTTAATTCCGTTTTTAAACACCACGTGATAAGTAGTCAAAAGTTAATCATTGTAAATTAGTATGCTAGCCCCTTAACATTAGCAGATAGGGAGCTATCAAATTTGATCTTAAATATTTCCTGAGTTATTAGAAGTAATCGTTCATAATTAAGGATTTTGAAATCTTAAGATATGAAAATTCTATATGTCTAAAGTTTTTTTATTACAATTCTCTTTTTTCACAATTCTGCATTTCATAATTTATATTGTTTACTAAAATATTTCTTGCGTAATTGTTTTAATATTCTTTGAAGAATTAGATAATAATTATACAGTGATTGATGTAAACTTTTTAGAAAGTGTTGAGTTGAACATTTTTATACTGTCAGATGTATTTCGATAACATTCTTGCATTATTAAAGTTTTTTTAAAAAAAATTCAGCATTACCTTAATGTCTGTTGCGAGCTAATGTGTTATTTTCTATTTATTTTTTCAGTCTAACAAACCCAAAAGAAGTAAGTACGTTTTCATCATTATTATTATTTTATTATTTTGCATCTAAATAATCTCACATTTTTTTCCATTATTAAGTACATTTGAAATAATTTTAATCACTCAATATCAAATAAATAAGATTTAATTTTAAATAAATTAAAAATAACAAAATTCGCCTCTTTTTTTTTAACTTTTTTTTCGTCATAAAAAAATTATTTAATTTTGAAACTAGTGACCCCTGCTCGAGACAAACTAATGTTGTGACGTATGTTGCTTCAAAATTTGTTTAGAATCTTATGAAATTCTCCAATCATACCACAGCTTAATAGATTAAAGAATTATATTAGAAAATCGAAAGCAGTTTTAAATAGTAAACTGCGTGTTTTGACATCAATATTTAACTTAAAATATTCAACAAATAGCGAAGGTGTACCTATAAAACGAATCTATCGTAGTCAAATTAGGTGTGAAATTTTAATTATATTGCATTTACATATTTAAGTAAATTCTCTAAGTAGCATATAACTGCGTCTTTTCTTTGGGACTTCATTTCTTGTATCGTTATTTTTACTTAAATAATTCGAAAAATTACAATTAAACGCAAACATAGACATACAGGCATGTTTATTAAATCATGAAGCGTAACTGTATAGCATAAATTTTGTTTTATGAGCTTTGGTTGTCGGTGATTCATGTGAACTTCTCTTGATTTAGGAAGTAATAACGTAGACCTGACGCCACATCAATCATCTAAATTTGTAAGAAAACCGAGGAATCGTAAGCAGGTAAGAAATTTTGAGTTAAAATTTTTGATGGATTTAGATAAAATATTTTAAAAAATTACTATTGAAAGGAAAATGATCTTACAACGAAATAACAAAGCAAACTTTTTTACTATCAGAATATGAATGGGTTCAATTACTGTACATAACGGTATTTGTGATCTTAAGGTCTACAAAAATATCTCGTTTAATTTTGTGTAAACTTCACAATGTATCCATGAAGTCTTAATCGGAAATTTACAAAGTTTCATTTTGAATTGTGAGTTTCCACTGTGTTTCAAGTTATTAAATATGCAGGCTCAGATCTGAAAAAAATAAAGTTTTATTGCATGATTTTGAAATGTATGATGTATTCCGTTTCATTTCAATTGGGCAATAGATTTGTGGAACTTTAAGAAATATAAATTTGTTTTATTTCCAGAAAGTTTATGCTTATGAATATTAGTCCTTTCTTCCCAGAGAATATTTCAACTATCGTTCAGAGATCGGGATATTGTACAAGAACACTCTGTTGCATTTTGACGTAGAAGAACAACTAAAGCTCAATTATCTTCACATAATTTTTAATGCTATTCTTCTCGTTTAAATAATAAAACCTGACCATTCAAAGTAATTTTTCAGCTTTGTTTCAAATAATTTTACAGTAAATGCTAATATTTCATTATCTTCATGATACATTGTATAAAAATTTAATTTTTCAATCCTATGACTGAAATGAACATTATAAAATCTTTCATTCTAGATAAGAAAACTGGCTTGAACAGCTCACTTCTAAGTTCTTATTGTATTATCATTGATCATAATTTTCCAAAACATTAAAAATGATTTCAACACTAAATTATTTGACAACTTAAATATGTTTTATAGCTTCATAAATTCTTTTCCTCTCTAGAATTTTTCTTTTAGCTACAAGGCTTAAAATTAATTTTTGAAAGAATAATACTTTTAATATTCTGGTAATTTCATTAAAAAATTGCGTTTTTGTTTACTTAAAAGTTAAAAAGGTAATTTACATTAATTAACAATACTTTTAATATTCTGGTAATTTCATAAAAAATTGTATTTTTATTCATTTAATAGTTAAAAAAGTAATTTTATAGGCTTGATATTCTGCTTAAAATTCTTCTACCAATTATGGAAAGATATCATTTTTCAATATCTACGAATTAACTTTAATATTTCTATGAATTTTTGTAAGCAGTCAAATATCTTTCACAACCAAGGTTACGTAATTCCCAAGTTTCTTACATGCCATTAAACTATTACGAAACCAAAATCCTTCAACTATCAAGGAATACATCTGATCTTGCAAAGTATATATATTCTGTTCCTTGATGCAAAATTTCTTAATTGATTGATTAGTTTCATTAATGTCTCACTAGAAGCAACACGATCTATTGGTGACGGACCTCGTAATTTTGAGCCTCGGTCAATTGATGAGGGCGACACCTGAGCTGGCACCTCTCTCTTCCAGCTTCCCCACCACTCCAATGGGAGGACTTTGATCCTCGACAGATTTAACGTGCATCAGCCTCGGCTATACGGCAAATCTTAAATGGCAACAAGACTCAGTCCTATGGCTCTACGAAAACCGCAGGCCGCGAATCCGTGACCATGACCACTAGCTACAGCAGCCACTCTACCATTTTTTAAAACTGTAAATTTTATTTTTAGGATTTATGAATGAAAAATCAAAATACCTAATAAATTTTGAGATTGACCATGTGTGTAGATAATTAGATCTTTTTAGTAGAATTTTAAAATACCTTCTGTGATGCACTCTCGAATCGACATGAAAGAACAACTGGCTTAAATTTAAAGGACGTTTTATACATTTCGATAAAAATTTGACGCCTGTTTACATTTAGTAGATTGTCATGTTTGCTATACTAGTATGTTATTAAATTGAAAAATATTTATGTTATTTATTCAATGTTTTAGAAAGTTCTGCAATACATTATGTTCTATATTTCATTCAAGGTGCCAAAGGCATTGTTTCGAAATCCCAACTTGGTACAACTGATTGGTTAATAGTGAGTATTCATTTCCCACTTCATACAATCTGATATATGAAAAATTATATGAGGTGTCATTCTTTTTTCCTGAATGTTATGGCAATAGTCCATAGTAAAAGGTTAATCATAAACATTAAGAATACGCTCTAAGGTTAAGAAAAGTATCCTAAACTAGTAAAAAAAAAAGTTGACAATCAATTATACGCGAATTTTATAAATGTGCAACTGTACTACATTTATTTCATTAAGAAATAGATGCATTGTTTACAGTATAGGAGGTCTAAGATGGGAGATAACGTATGGATAGAAAACGAGTAAATATCTTTTCTACCTTATGGAAACCTGTATTTTTTTTTTTTTTGTACAGATTACAAATAATACTACATTTCAGCCTATAATTATTCGTAATATTTTGAAGAGTATTTCTAAGATGTCTTATTATATAAAAACAATCATGAAAATGTCCCACCATCTTTAGAATCAAACTTTAATTCAAGAAACATTTATTTAAAAATTGAGATAATAATTATGGAATGTACTTCATCGAAGTTGATTAGGAATAGATTGTGAGTGTGAAAGAATTGGAAGAAAAATGCCGCAATTCCTTGTATTTTCTTGATTTGAGTTCGCTAAGTTCGATGTACAAACACTAAAATATTTACAATTTTAAATACTTGAAAGATTATGATAGAGAGAAAATTGTTGGATTGATTGATTGCTTGGTTTTTGTTGGATGTTGAGCAATAAAGGCAATTATCTCTAAGTTGTTGGATTTATGTAAAACGTTTTATTATCAACAAACAAAACTGATTCAGAGTGTTGCTGTGTATCAGGGAGAAAGCGTCATGTTTGGACTCAATTTAGTTTTTAGTATCTATAATCCAGACATTTTATATAATGATTTTATTACTTCAAATACTTATTTAAAGCCAATTTAAGAGTAGTATTTTATCCTAAAAAATTATACTCCATTTAATTTTTAGTTAACAAATTCTTCTGAATTTTTACAAATTTTTTTTTTATTTAGAAATGTCAGTATCATGACTCGTATGTCATTGTTGAGCCTGTACGCCTGCAAGACAATTTCTACTCATAGGATGTTCCATATTTCAGATGACCTTACCTGGGATCATTACCCGGCAAATAATAACGGCATACAACTTAATAATTGCTTGTAATTTTTACTATTTTATATTGTAATATGATGTAATTTTGTGAAATAAATTTGTGATGTAATTTTTTGAAATAAAGGGACTCCTGCCATTTTTTTCTGTGTGACTCAAATTCGATTGGAGCCGCTGTAGCCTCGTGGTCATGGTCTGAACTCAGCGGCGTTGCTTCCGTTAAGTCGTGAGTTCGAGCTCTGATGCTACTAATGGCCCTCCGTGTAGTGCAGTTAATGCATGTTAAATATATCGAGGTTCCAATACCATCAGACAGTATAGTGTTGAGATTTGGAGAGAGAGGCGCCAACTCAGATGTAGAACACGTGACTTGACCGAGGCTCTAAATTACGAGGTCCGTTGCCAATAGTCATCATGCTGCTTCATAGTACAACATTAATAAACAATCAATCATCAATAGTAATTCTATTATCATGACAAATTACACTTCTCATTTGAGGCGAAAAGCTTAAGATTCGATAATAATCACTAAAATTAGTAAAATGCCATGTAAGTATAAAGTAAAAATATACTCAAACAGGGATGAAGTATTGCCCGATATTAACTGTGGTTCGAAATATACAATTTTGCACATTTTTGTTTGTTATAATGCAAAATTGTTCATTTTATTTCGGTAATTATTGTAAAAAGATGAACTGCAAATAATGAATTGATGATATCAGTGTGCAGTGATCCTTAATCGAAACTGTAACATACTTTGTTGTCATGAAATATTTTCTTGCTTTAGTGAACGATGAAACCAGATATTTTGATCCGTTTAAATGAATTTATTTGAATATTCTGTTACCAGATTTTAATAATAAAAAAAAATAAGTCTAACTCATATGCGTAAGAAAACAATAAATAAAAGCATATGCATAATGCGAAGTAAATTCAGACACCCCATGTCATTTAAAGTTAATGAAAATAATACCCTCCTCATAAAATCAGACACCATTTTAACAGACACAGGGAATATAGTCTAAGATTTATGTGTGTTCTCTGAGACTTTCATAGGCATTTAAAGTTAATAAATAAAAACAATTAATTGATAAATAAATTTGAAGAAAGCGCTTTTTGTGCATAAAACATTTTATATAATTCTCTCCTTTTTATATGCGGCAAAATATTTGAATCTGATACGAGCAGCCATTTCTTAAAAAGACCACATTAATAATACTTCTTTTGTATGCAAAAATAAATATTTTTTAAAAAATATTTTGTTGCAGAATCCTGGTAGGTATGTTTCTTTCTATGGGAATTATGCTTTGATGCCATTCCTAGAATATCTTTGGAATGTGTAGTCTCTTTAATGATTTTTATCACATAATCGCAGTTTTAACATGGTAATTTAAAAAATCACAGATTCTAAAGTATTGATATAACACCTAATACTTAAAAATTGTGCTAAATTTTTACTCTTGAATTACTAATAGCTAGTTTCATATTATCTTAAAAATGTTTCTGAGATTATCTATCACTTATAATGCTTATGAAACGAATCCCCTGAATGTGAAAGTGTGTAATTTTACAGTTATTCTTAGCAACAAGCCGAGTCGTGAGTTCTAGCCCAGGGTGCACTGAAGACCCACCGTGTAGCGGGGCTGGTGCACACTAAATCTGTCGATGTCCCAAGTCTTCCCGTTGGTGTAACGTGGAAGTTTGGAGATGGAGGTGCCTACTCAGGTGTGGTCCTCATCACTTGAACGAGGCTGAAAATTACAAAGTTCGTCGCCAGTAGCACTCGTATTGCTTCTAAGTGAGACGTTGATAAAATCCATCGCAATCAGAACACCATGAACGACCAGCTGAAATTGTTTAAATAATTCTTATTTGAAAATAAGGAGTTCAATGAATCATTGTCATTTTTGCTCTAATAATTCAAACTACTGAACAAGTAAGATTCTAATATAAAGATTCAAAATAATAAAGAATTTTGGAGTACTTAGAGCACTGATTTCCAACCGTTGGGTCACGACCACCAATTGGGTCACTTTGGCTTTTTTTTTCGGGGGAAGTGGTTTCACAGATTATCAATTTTAAGAACTAAAATTAAATTTTAAAATTTAAAGGTAGATGTTAAATGCGAGTAATATATTTAAAGTGATGATTATTTAAAAGAGAACTGCACTCAATTTCAACATATAATTCTTGATGAAGTAATGTATTCTCTTCACTCTTTCAAGTTTTCCCTTGTTGGCTTTACGATTTCGCCTTCTTTTTCAAATGTTTGAGCAGCGTATTAGATGACGCGTGGATATATTTTTCCGTTTCTACTCTCTTTATTTGTAGCAGGATCTTAACGAGCACCACCTCCGATAAGAAATCTCGGGATTGGGTTGGGGCAGGTCGAACTCTTTTTTTTTTTCTGTGCACTCTCGTTCGAGTGGCCTTTGCGATCAGACTCTTACGTGTTCGGGAAAAGTTATTTAAAATTTATTTAAATTTCATACAATCCACTTATAACTATGCAACTGAGCTTCACAACAGATATCTTTAGAAAGAATAAAGGCAAAATCCAGATCGTACCCAAAAAAAATAAGGGAAAAGTACGAAAATATTTTATTTAATTTAAAAGTATTCTCTTTCACTAACCGAAGAATTGAAGTCTTGGGTACAATATCATATTGGCGAAAGGTAAACAATTACATATATTAAAACAGATTCAAACCACTTAGAGAACAATAGTTTTTAAGCTGATAAACAAGGATGAGGAAAATTTAGTAAAAAAAAAAAAAAAAAAAAAAAAAAACAGGGGGACGGAATATATGCTAATTACATGAATTTAATATTACAAAAAAAATAGCTTAAGATGATCGGATGTAATTGTTTCAGAGAAATATCAAGGAAAATATGTGTTCTACATTGGTTAAATAAATTAATCCAGTGTTTTGGAAAAGGAGATGAAACTCGTATTCAAAATACTGAACAATGCAGGGTTAAACACTACTAAGTACTCAAACCTCTGAAACAATTCCAAAACTTGTATAAGAAAAATATTCTGGAGAACCTGAAAATTCACGGAGCTTTAGAACAGTCGCGAAAGCACTAGAGACAGAAACTAAAGCGCTAGTCAGGAAGAAAACTCTGAGAATCTGAAAACATTACTCGTAGATGTAGTAACCAATGCAGTAGATTCAGAAGATTTTGACGAAAAAAACTATAATGAGTGCATATAACCTTTAAAGAAATCATAATTAGTTAATTCTTAAATAAGTTGTTTAATATAGATCCAGTAAAGAGTTAAAATAATATTAAAGCTGTATGAAGGTTATAAGACGAAATCGAAATTGCTGTTCGGAATTCGAAAGCGCAAGATATTACAAAAGATTCGTTTGCTCAGTTATTAACGCCTGTGATTTTGTTACAATCTGTTTGAAAAGGGATTGTTTATTAAATTCGCATTGAGAAAAAACACGAGGGCTATTGGCAGGAAGTCCAAGGGGACCGAGTTCACTCAAGGGGTTAGAGCTACAAACTGGCTTCCCGGGAAGACAATCACCCACGCACTCAGCATTTTAATGTCAAAAGGAAACAAGATATTACATAATTTCGCAACTAAGAAATAAATAAAAGGTAACAATGTGCTTACAAATCAGGGGAAATGTACATGAAATAAATAAATAAAATTAGCATAAGGATTTTTTCTTTCAAAAATAAGACGTTTAACAGGCGCCTTATATTTAGTTGAATGGCACAGTATAATAGGCGTCCACAAACTTATGAGTTATGAAGGAAGTATTACACAAAACTATACAATGTTTACAATGATAAGCACACAATAAGGAAATATGAAATATTAAAAAATATGTAATGAAATATTGAAACAATTGTGAAATTTTGAATAATTTTACGAGCCGTAAAAGTACAGGATTTAAGCTTGACACGCAAATTAAGATTTTCTCACATGGACTTCAGACAAATATATAGTTTTAGTCAAACTATATGTTTAACTTTATATAAACATAACTTTAGTCAAACATATAGTTAGCTTCAACAATAGGGAAGTCCAAATGAAAACTTTTGGTTAAAGGGCAAGAGAAAACGTAGTGGTCAACATCTCCAACAGAGCCACAGGAACATAAATTTGTAATTTTCAAATTAAAAGAATTTAAATAACAAACAAAGGGACCATGATCAAGTTAAGAAACGAGTTATAAAACCTGAATTGGAATAAAAATTCAAATTAGGTCTTGGAATATAGGAACGAGCCCGAATACCGGTATTGCTGGTTCACCATCGGAACTCCTTGTAAGATAGAAAAAAAAAAAGCTTGTTTTTTAAAATCTTAACTGTATGAGACCGAGAGAAAGGGACATTCATTTCCTCACAATAATCAATAACAGCGAGTTTTCCAAATGAATCCGCAGTTTCGTGGTAATAATCTGCGACGTGGGCCCAAACTCAGGGTAAGTTGTAAAAATCATAAGTTGCTAATTTTTCTTTAAATGGTATTAATAAAAGCTGATTTATTCCTGTTCCGCAGTAGCAATATTGACGATAAACTGTCGGTACAAATAGAAGTTTAGTTTTTACTAACGTCGCTCTAGAAGACACACGAGGGCTATTTGCGACGGTCCACGTAATTTTGAACCTCGGTCAAGTGACGAGGACGACACACCTCGCCAACGGGAGGACTTTAGGACCAGACAGATTTAACGTGCAACAGCCCCGGCTACACGGCGGGGTCTTTTGAGGCCACGGATCGAAAACGAAAACCGCCGGCCACGGATCGAAAACGAAAACCGCCGGCCACGAATCCGAAACCCTGACCACTATGCTACCGTGGTCACCAGAATTCTGACAAAGAATTGGCTGATTTTTTAGCTACCGAAGGTATTGGCTAGAGATTCGGG
>BMAW01106898.1:43325-71126 GCA_019974015.1 Nephila pilipes
CAAATTTCGGTGGATTTGGGAAGCCGCAGTAAAAGCCTTTATATATCATTTTGAAAGAGTTTTTAGCGGCGCTAACTTAAGTTATGGGAAATTTTAACTGTAGTCACACAGGTTGAAGGAATTTTAAATTCGAAACCCTCGTTTCTTTGTCTGCTAATGAAGATGATTTTGAAGTTTTAACCTCCACTCATTTTTTGCTAGGACAAATCATAACTACTATTCCTGAACCATATTTCTCTAATGCAAATGATAATAGACTTAAAATTGGCAAAGGGTAACAAAACTAATACAGTTAATTTGAAATGAGTGATATTGTAATTATTTGAGTGAGTGAGTGAATGTAAAGTTTATTGGCGCAAGAGCCAGATATGGCTATGCTGCGCCTAACAAGATTAAACTGTGGTCTAGACGTGAAGTTGAAAAAAGATAAGAAGTGGTTGACAAGAAGGAGGGTCGAAAATAGAGAAGGATCGCTTATTTAAGTGAACTTCAACAGCAAAATAAGTGGAGATTTGAAAATAAATAAAATAGTGTCCAAATTGGCGATTTAGTGTTACTATTATTGTAGAAGAAGATAACTTATCAAGACACAAATGGCTACTAGCCAGAATTATTAATATGTACTTCGGAGACGATAAAAAAAATTCGCGTTGTTCAAATAAAAACTCAGTTTGGTGTGTCTAAAACGTGTGTTATACCTCTATCTGAATAAATATATATGTATTATTCTTTTTATTTGTAAATATTGCAGTGTGTTCAATGTTAAATAATGTCATATTATGTAATATTAAGTCATTTAGTTCGTTGTGTCAAATTGAGAATTTTATGTAAATGCACAGCATTTTTGTTTGATTGATACGTATGTATATTCAATTTTTGAGTATTAAGTGAAATAGTGTTATTTATAAAGTGATTGAATGTTTGAACTTATTAATGTGGGCTGGTATGTTAACGCCTGCATGTGCGATCTCCGCGTCACCTATACTGAAAGAATTTAAATGTTCATTCCTAGTGTAACCATTGTGAAGAGTGGTATGCTCCCGCAATGTTTGTGAATGCAGTGGAAAATGTAAACCCATGTATGAAGACACTATAAGCAGTTCTGGTTAGTTAAAAAGATATATTTTACAATCTACTTCGTATATTTATTGTGAAAGTGAGTTTGGTTTGGTTTTATTAACGTCGCACTAGATGCAACACGAGGGCTATAGGCAACGGATCACTTAATTTTGAACCTCGGTTAAGTGACGAGGACGAAACCTGAGTTGGCACCTCCTCTCCTAACTTCCACACCACGCCATCGGGAGGACTTTGAATGTGAAGGTTATTGGCACAAAAGCCAGGTGTGGCTGTGCTTCACCAAACTAACCCGTTGGCGTGGTGTGGATGTAAGGAGAAGGGGGTGCCAGCTCAGGTGTTGTCCTCGTTACTTGATCGTAGCTCAAAATCACGAGTCCGTCACCAATAGCCCTCGAGTTGCTTCTGCTTCAATCCAAAAATGCATAATATGAACTTAAAATTTAGTTGCAATTGAGTGTCGGTCGATATATCAATTTGTTATTCTCTTTCATTTGTTGGGAGTTTAAAGGTGTCTCAGTCTTGAGAAAGATTTTGGATTCAAGATAATTTTTCTTTTCGAACGGGGAAATATTCAAGAAATGTTTTTTGCGGATCTGATAAATGTCGGACCAAACTAATTTTTACATTTTTATCGGGATTAGCATTACCGCCTATTAAAATATTATACAAATTAGGAAAACATTCACTATTATCTTTGAAAATGCTATTTGCCCAAAATTTCAATTATAAAAGAGTGGCGTCAATTTTACTTTATGCCTTGAAAATAGTGAAATAAGTGGGAGATTCTTCACCTGAGCCAAAGAATGGAGACTAATATGCGACATAATGCGTGTCGAAAAATGTATCTGAAACTCGTGACTTTTGAGAAATTGAAGATTTTAATTTATCCATAAATTATTTATTTATATTTATTTTTAGAAGCAAACTACCTTTAAGAATTCGATCTTTTCTAAAAAAATAAACTTTAACTAAAACTTTGGTCATTTAATTACGCAAATGTTGATCTCTTGAGGAACCCCTCTCAAAGTTCCACGGAATCCAGGTTGAAGACCTCTGTTCTAAAGTAACAGGACAAAAAATATGAATATTATGTACTCTTGACTTATAAATAGCAGAAATAAGAGACCGAAACATTTTAAAACCTACAGGTAATGAGATAAATTTGTATCTTACAAAAAAAAAAAAAAAAAATCACTCTAATCGACTTTTTGCAAATGTTTTCATTGAATTATGAGATAGATTAATAACTGAAATAAAGATTTAAGAAAAATACACTGCTGCTATTAAAAATGCTATACTAGAAGGGACAGCTAACAGCAGAATCTTACTAACTGAACATAAACAGTATAATATAAGAAAGACATAATTTAATTAACAGGTGCTTGGAAGCACAGCATGCATAATTCAGCATCCACAGCTGCTGCCTGTAGCAGCTATGATAGCTCTAATCCAGTAGGGCGTCATGTAGAACTGAGCTTGAGTGACAGATACATCATTTCATGTGGCTTTATCTCTATACCAGAATTCATACTTTGGAAATGTGGGTGTGCCAGTCACTTGGCAGCAAATGATGAGATGTTTTTAATTGGTGACAGATCTAGAATATGTTGCACAGGGCAATGGTTGAACACCTTCTGTAACAAAAAAGGTCAGGACAGGAAGGGCAACAGGCAGTTAAGCATTATCCAATTGAAAAATAACGACATGGAGGCCTTAAAGGAAAGGCACAATTATGGACTTTAACCCATCAGAAATGTAATGGCTATACGAATAAAAGGTAATTTATATGTGTATGAAATGGTAGCCTTAACATCAGGTGCTAGATCTATAAGACAAATGCAAACTGGAAAAATTCATTCTCCAAAAAAGGATATTTCGATTAAGATTCTCTATTCAGAATTATGATTTGTATGCACAGACAATATGCCAGCCTCTGCTGCAACAAAAGTCGACATTCTGATGGTTTGTGGTGCTGCAGACATCATGGCATTGTTGTCTTGCTAACAAATCAAGTACCAAACACAGGGTACATGATGTGACTGTCTAGTCCCACAAGGCTACATGGACAACTTTTCTATCGTAAGTGGCCAAGGCCACAGATATCTTACAAGGCCTCCCTGGTTAGGTTATTTTATTAATGTTGCACTACAAGTAACATGCGGGCTATTGGTGATGGATCTCATAATTTTGAGCATCAGTCAAGTGTAAAAGACGACACCTGAGCTGGCATTCCTCCCAACTTCTATCCCATACCAATTGGAGGACTTTGAGCCTCAACAGATTTAATATGCACAGCAGATCTTTAGTGGTATCACAGACTCGAACCCATGAGTTGAAGAAATCCGCCTGTCACGACCATGACCACTAGGGTACTTCTAACATTCTGCCTTGGTCAAATTATGACACATGCTGGTAGAAGTTCATGATTTTTACCCAAATAACCAATGTTCGAAGGTAACTTCCAAAAGACACTCTTCCCTTTAATATAGAATGAGCATGACTATTATTCCAACCCATATTGCTCAAAGCAATAAAGTGCTAATAATGGATTTGTATATTCCAGCACATTTAAACTTCATTCAAATTTTACTTTTGTTGCATGTTCCCTTGAAGCAGTAATTTTAATGGCTAGCAGTCAAAAAAATTCATTAATGCCAAAATAAAGAGATAAAATACTATGCATGTATTTTGATGCATATTATATTTTTAAACAATGTTGCCATTCATAAAAATCATTCAGTTATAAAAATGTAAATAGTTTTCTTGGATTACTGTGTCAAATATTTAAATATATTCATATATATGCTCATTATTAATAACACATTTTGAGAACTTTTTCATAAAATCATAACCATAACGTCATTTTTATTTATCTTACAATAGTAGAAAGATCTATTTTACACATAATCAGTCTGAAAATATTAATATTGCACAGGTTGATCATTGAAATAAATATGATTTCAAAATACAACAGAAAACATCAATCAAATCATCAAAAAAGGGTGCTTTATTATATCTTTTTAAACTATGACATTAACAAGTGTATAAGTAAACATCACTCAAAAAATTTTAAATTTAAAGATATTATATAAACTTACACCAATTTTATAACATATATATTTTATCAAGAATGAAAATAATGAATATGATTAGCTCTAGAAAACAGTATACAAAGCCCTGCAAAAAGGAAATAAGTATTTACACTGGTATTATATATATATATATAAAAAAAAAAAAAAAAATCAAGAAAACTTTTTATTTAAAAAATATACAAACAAAAATATACATACAGATATAAAGACTAATATGATATTTCCTACTAGGAGCACTGTAAGTTATCGTAAAGTATATGTGTGACTTGTCTATAGTTATATTGAATTAATACTTGCATAGGTATTCAGGAATATCAAAATACAAAGAACATTAGATAAAGTTCAAAACACAGAAACATAGTCATATACACATTTAATATAGCTTTGAAACATACAATATAGTGAGACTAGAAAGATAAGTATAATAAGAATAATAGAACCAGGTCAAAAAACCTATTGTGTGTGTCCCAGTGGTACTTTCAAACTATTAATTTTTTACATAAATGTTCACAAAAGTAAATGCACATTTCAAATAATAAGACTTTTCAGCACTGAAAATTTTATGATCTAATTAAATTTACAATTGTACTGAAAAAAAGAAATTAGCATTTGTCTTGTAAAAAAATTCTAAAAAGGGACAGATATAAAAAGTGTGTTTTTGAAAATATACTGAATGTTTGAAACATTATAAACACTTTAGATGGCTTTACGTCGATGTTATTGAATAACAAAATTAACAAATTATAACTGTAAATCTATAGTCACCAAGAATATATTTTAAGTCCTAATTCTATGCACATAAAACATTTAAATATAATTTACTTTAGTTATGCAAAACAAACATTAATTTTAAGTACTTATTTGATATTTATATGCCATAACCTTATTTCTTTTAGATAAATTTTTTTTTGAAAAACTTCAACTAAATAAATTTAAGAAATAACTTTCCTTCCTTCAGTAATATCTGAAAGGAAATATTAAGAGGCCTTTTAGAAAATTATGACATATAGTTTTTTTCAATTATGAATGAAATAATGTGTAGAAGAAAGATTGCAAGAACTTCGAAAATTTTTGATTTAATGAAATAAAAATTTAATACTTTTCTCCAGGAATGTCTACTTCATTATTACTCTAAATTCATGATTAAATTTAATAATTGATTTTATTGAATATTGGGTAATATTGTAAAGAACAAATTAATATTTTTTCAAATAAAAATTTCTTGATACAAATCTGCAGTTGAAAACACATTAATGAAAAACAGTATTGAGAAGATGAAGAAACCAGTGTGTGTGTATGGGGGAGGGGTGTAACTTACAGCAATTTATTTTTGTGTTCTGTATCACAGCTGAAAAACTGGCACTTCATAACCACTAACCCCAATGAGGTCTACTGTCAAGAGTACATATTTTGTTTGCAAGCCTAAAACCTAAACAAGCAAATATTTCTAAAGACAATGTAAAACAATAAATTATTCAAATCGAAAATACTTCATTTGTTAATAATAAAAAAAGCAAGAAAATCTTCTAAATTAAGAGGAAATTTTATAAATTACAACATACTAAATGATTTTTTTAAATTTTTTTAATCAACATATTAAGCGATTTTATAATTGCAATTATTTTAATTACTTAAAAAAAAAAAAGGGGAACATTTTCTGATTCTAAGAGCATTCATTAAAATCAATCAGTAATAAAGAGAATAATTTGAAAGCATAAAGCCTACACACTTATGACATAATATTATGAAAGATACAAGCATTTATTACAATAAATCAACAGAAGTAAAATAATTAATCACAAAATTTTACATACAAAAAAAAAAAAAAAAAAAAAAATCACAGAATCAACTGAAAAAGCACAACACATTAAATTACTTTGAGAATTAAAAACTTTAAAGCAGAAGACTAGGTACTTTTCCAATTTCAAAACAGAATTGTGAATTTGAAAAGTACAACATAAAATATGAAAGAGTATTACAAATATGTTTGAGATGCAACTGCAGAAAATATCACGGATGATAAACTAATCAAAAGGAAATTTTAATTAAACAAGGAAAATTAATCTAAGAATCTAAAATAAACACTTCAAACATTTCCATCAGATTAATCAGGGAAAGAAGAACTTTTGGGTTTTCAAACAAATACACAATGCATAAATAAAGGAAGCAACAAATATATCTATGAATGAAATTGACTTTAAAAAATTAAGTACATTAACAAAATTTATGCAAAAAGTGTGAGTTTAAACTTTAAAAGAAAGTAAAACAGCACTTCTTTTATTTTAAACAAGTAGTAAACATTTTACATAAGTATTAAAAATACAAAGTGAAATAAAATTATGCAAAACTATGATACTGTAAAAGTTTGACCAGGCATTCAATACATCAATTATAAGAATTTTCTTATATACACATATATATAAACTATAGGCAAATATAATAAAGATAAAACAAAATAAAATTTTGTCAATGCAATATTAATTACCAAAAAGATTTAAGATTTTCACTCATAAAAAGTCCACATCTACAAAATATAAGTTGACAAACATAGATTTTGAAGGGGGGGGGGGGGTAATGACACTACTAAAACTAAAATTTAATGTATTTCCATCACCTCAGATTAGAAATAAAAACCAAGGAAAAAATACAGTGAGCAACATCAGAACAGTGAATTTTCATTTTACTCATATAACAGTTTTCAAAACAAATTATTGACAGTTAAAATAAATTACGTTTGACACAAACATGTTATCAAAATCAGTACAAAAATGTAAAACTCTACCAAATTCAACATTAAACTAATATTAAATATATATACTATGTACACATCACATTTAATTCTAAGAGTGTACAGCACAAAACATATATTCCAGTTGATAATTTTATCACAAAACAAAATTATTCCCGAGATTCAAAAATTATCAGAAAACATAATGCTTAAAAAAATTAAACCCCAACTTTCATTCAAAATTGGAATTATATAATGATGTATTGCTTAACATATACAAAAAAATATGTAATTGATGGCAAATTAAAATTGAATACAAAGCTACACAATATCATTAAAAAAATTCCATGCAATGTAGAGTATTTGCAGACATGGAAGCCCTGATACTTAAAAAGAAGAAAAATAAAATAATCAAAAACAAAGTACATTGCAATATACATTTGAATTAATGAAATCAATTTTTGCATGAAGAAAATAAAACAGATTCGTAAATGAGATGAAACATTCTGCACTGATAAAATATGAAAAGAGACAGGCAGATTAAGATGTAAAAGATTTGTTTTTATTCAAAAATAGAAAGTTTATAGAAACTTAAAACAAAAATCAATAAGCAGCTATAAAAGAAAATGATGTTTATATTAAATAATAGAATACAGATTCCGTATTAGTGTATATAAAACAGAAGCTTTGATTAATACAAATATTCTCAGAATGCATTTATTTTGCATGATAGGTATTAACATTACTAACATTTCCTGAGTAAAATGACTCTTAAAAAATAAAGAATACATTTCAGAAAGTTATCAAACACAATGAAGATAAACAAACATAATACAGATAATTTATATAGTTTGGACATATTTTTCCATTTACATACCATATAAATGAAGTCAAATTATATTTAAGAAAAAGAAAATAGCTACTATATTCTATTTAATAAAGAAGTGCTGTTAGATATAATAAAGTAAAAAAAAAAAAAAAAAAAAAAAAAAATCAGTTTACATATTTTTGAAATTTAATTTTAGGCAAGTCTGAAGAGCCTTTCGATCATTCACTTCTGAATGTATATACATTAAAAGATTTGATATCAACAAAAACAGAGTATTATAAATACTCCAAAATTTCTATATAATAAAAGATATATAAAAATAAAAACATGCTTTACAAAACGCATGACATTTAAGTATATGAAAATTGCAATAATGTCATGTCATATAATATAAATATCTTTCATAGTTTTATATTAAGTTTACAGACACATTTCCGAACAAGTTGACTTAACAAAAAAGTGAATTGCTAATATAATGACTTGTTTTAGGTATTATGAATAAATGTTTATATATACAATATATATTAATAAATTATACACATGGAACACATATATAATACTCAAGCACAGATCAACAACTCTGAAAAACCAAGATCTAAATTTTATGTCATTAAATTTAACTGATAATCAATAGCATTTTTTTTCCCTTTTCATTAATTCAAGACAAAAATTTACCAGAAAAAAGACAAATAAACAAATGAATGTTTCAAAACAAATTATAGTTAGTATGCATGTTACTATAAAGGCTATTGTCATCAGACATTTAAAACATACTAAGCATCATATATTAACAAAAGTTATTATTCATTTTGCATATGATGCTTTTTATGAGAATACATCATACATATCTTTTTACATAAAACTGATGGAAATAAGCTTTTCTTATAAGATATGTTAACTTTTAATCTCACATTTATCAGCAACTAAATAACAACTATACTTTAACCAATTTTATACAAATGGGCACATTGGAATTGTGAATAATCCCATTATCACACAGTTGTTGACACTAAATATGTAGTCTAAACATCGATCCAATACATTTCTACCAGTTCTAGCCACTTCAATGATTCTAGTAAGTCAATTAAAGGAATGAAAAAAAAAAAAATAATAATAATAATACTTTCAACGTTTGAGAGAATGGTTAAACAGATAGTATCACCATTTAAAGATTGAGGCAAACAATTAAAAAAAAAAAAGAATGCATCTAAGAGTCTACACAATTTAAAACTATTAGACAGAATTAATAATCTTATATCAGAAACAAGTACATGTATTACAATATACAGAAAAGAAAATTTTCTTCAATGGTTTGACTCCTTGTACAGCAGTTACTTTGTGTGTGATGCAGCTTACAATTCTGTCATTTAAATTAATTTGAGGGAATTTGATCACTGAAAGAATTTATAAAAGATAATATATTTAGAATTGCAGATGGTGAAATTAGTTAGGAAGACAAACATAAATAATCAAATATAATGGATTAGATTATTCAAAATAATTTTTTCTCTCTCCACATTTTTTTAAAATTACAAAAATGATACTACATTCAAATAAAATACGCATTTTGGCACTTTTAAACACATTGCGATATACATACATACTACACTTACACAGATTCTACAGTTTAAAAATATATGAATTATTCATAGACTAAATATTACATATTTGCTTAGTGGCTTCATAACTTAGCTGTGGAAAATTGTGGAACTATGGAACATCTAAAATTCCTAATATTTCTCCTTCTAAGTGGGTAAAAGCATCTCCAAATTCATTTATCACACACAAACTGATATATTCTTTAACAAAATTTTCAGAAAAAAGAAAATTATAACAAATATAAGCTAAATAACCTATCAAGTATTGCATCTGCCTCCATAGTGAAAATGAATGAAAATAACTGATTTCTGATTATAAATAATTTATATTTAATCTTAGATCAGCCTGAAACTGTTTCCTTACACAAATTATAAGTGAATCTTTCTAATGTTACTACTTAGATGTTATTTCTGTATAAATATATACAAACTGTGAATTAAAAAAAAATCATAAATCAAATATGAACAAAATATATTCCAACAAAAAACTCATACACTATTTACGAGATATCAAAAAAGAAGAAATATATTTTAATAGTTTATTGATAAATTAATAATTTTACCTTTTTATTGATATACTAACCACAATTGTTTAACTTAACACTTATAGTAAAAGATAAATTACAAATCCAAATTTTTCCACTGCATTATAAAGTAATCACTCTAATCACAGACTTTAACTAAAAACAGTATTTAATAGTTAGCATTTTTTAAATAATTGAAACATCAACAAAAGACTGAATATATTCCATACAATTTACATACACTTCGTGGAAGCCCAATATGTTAAGAAGCAAATTATGTTTCATGGTCGACATTTTTAGTTTCTTTTTCAAGTAAAATCTAGAATAATTGGACAAAATACTTTATACATTTTTTACTACTGATGCACAAAATCTTTACTATGGAAAATATCAGGTTAATCACTTCCTGTTTCATTATTTCCTTCCGTTAAATATATAGATTAAAAATTGATTTTGGAAAATCTAAATGTAATTATATGGAAAAAAATTCCACTTCATTCATTATTTCTAGTCTATCAAATTGGAAAAATATTTTTTTTATTCCAAAGATAGGACATGCAACACTTATCTAAATACAAAACCTACTATTACAAGCATAATTATTCAGATCAGTCAGAAATAAAAACACACTTTTTCATGAAGAAATTGACAATAGCCTTCACAGGAACACAATATTTACCACCCAATATCTTCAATAAAGGCACTAATATTTTCAAATATGTATATCTATCAGTTTCATACCTAATGCTTATATCACACCAAAGATATTTAAATAACAACATGATTTAAACATCGTTAACATTCACTAGAGTAATTTAGGCAGCTGAGAAAGGCTACAGCTGTCTTGATTAGTCCTGCTCAGCAAGTAGCACCCAGAGCACCAGGTTAGAGAAACGGCAGAGATGAGAATTACACAGCAAGCACACTAAATACATCACTGATGACTGGTAACATTGTCTACAGTACAGCATGGTTCACGCTAAAGGCGTGTCTGGAAAAACAGAAAAAGGAATAAGCAGAAAAGAAAGAGGCTGTGATTAAAATAAGCTTGAAAGTATAAATTTACACAGTCTGGTGAAAATAAATTAGTGAGATTAGAAGCTGTTGAAGAAAACGAATGGCAAATTATTTCTAGTCAAGTGCAAGAAAAAAATGGAAATATTTTTCAGAAATATAGAAATGTAAATAATTTATACAGAACTGTTCATTATCAAAAACATAAAATTGTTAGTTTCTTTCATTTTCTTGCATACAGTGAAAAATTTTATTTAATAGGGGAAAAAATATTTTTTAATAAATAATATAATTAAAAAAAACAGATCATCAAGGAAGTTACACCCCCATATGATCAACAAGCAAAAATGAGGAAAAAAAAAAAAAATGTAAAGAAATAAAACTAAGCCAATAAAAATAATGTTAAAACCTGTTACATTAAACACTCTTCCTTGAATGGATTTTTCTTTTATGTCAAAAATGAGACAAAATTAATACATTTATGGAATGCTGGGAATGAAGTTTTCTGAATCAAATCATTTTAATGAACTATCAAAAACAATTAATAAAATTTAAAATATAAATAGCACTTAATAATTGCCTCTTTTCAAACATTCAATAAACTTTTTTTAATATAAAAAAAAAAAGTCAAAGCTTTGAAATCATAACAAAGACAAATTGGAACTATTAATAATGAGATTCATTTTCAAGATCGTAAAATGTTCTTTGAAGGAGATATAAAGGGTACTGAAGTATGTAATATTAAAAAAGATTACAATAATGCTAATGATTATTTATTGACACATATTTCATTTTAAATACACTTATATTTTATAGTAAATCTCTCTTTACTGCATTATTATTCACTTTAGCAATGCTTAGAAAATGCATTTCTATGAATGCATACCAATAATTTGGGAATACAAAATTATTAGATTCTTATGAAAGATAATGGCTTAGTTATATTTAAAACACCTGCAAATAAAAAATGTTGAACAATAATTCAGAGTGGCAAGTTCAAAAATTTATCTAAAAAAATTAAATTGAAAAGTGTTGTTCCGAAAAAAAAAAAAAAAAAAAAAAAAAACCCACCATATAGTAATCGCATATAATGAGGTCAAATATGACAATAAAAACTATGCAAATGTAACATTTCTGTTAATATTAATTGTGTATTTCTGGATTTAATACCTTATTAATGTGGAACAGTATCCTTTTGAATAATAATTTTTCACAGCACAATAACTGTGATAAAAAAAAATCTCACTGATTCTGGACAAAAAGAAACAGAAAATAAAATTAAATTGGTATAAAAAATTTGACATAACCATTGAAATAATGCACCTAAATGTTTATTTGAGACACATTTATAGATTGTGAATTTCATTTTTAAATAATTTTAAAATTATTGACTAGATTTATTCCTTTTAATAGCCATATTTAAAAACATTTTTTTCTTAAAATTATAGAAGAGGGGAGAAAAAAAAATTGAAATTATATCACAGCTGCATTGCATTTGTTAAAATAATAATAAAATTGTAGTATTTTTTTTTTAATATTTATCACCACATAAGCTCATGTCGTGTGTAATATGTAATGAAAATTTTAAAAATAAATAAAGTATTTAATATTCTATATTACATTACCACAACTGAATCCACTAATTGGTTGATGGATAAAGTCACAAAGATGGATATTAATCAAAATATCCAAGAAAGCTTTGCAATAAGATAACAATCAGATAATTTAATTTTGATATACTTCAGTTCTTCAAAATGAGAAGTTACTGACATCTGTAAATATTACAAAGCAGAACCATCTTATATAATGATAGCATCTCAGAAAAATAAGAAAATTTCATTAAAAAGTTATGTTAATGAATAAGGAGCTTACATATATAAATTAAAATGTTTTGATAATTATGCATGAGTTCTGAAGTAATGAAAAATTGTATCTCCAAAGTGAGATACTCATTTTAACCCCAAAATATTCACTTAGAAAAATAAAAAGTTGGTGTAAAGTTTCACTTGATATTTATAAAACAATTTACTCATTAATGTTATTAAACAATTTAATGTCATTAATCAATAACCAACTATCACGATAAACACGCATAAAAAAAAACTTTTTTGAACAATAAGAATAAATTAAGAAATTATTCAATAACTAATTTTGGATTATTATTTATTTATTTTCCTGCTACAAATAAATAATAAAGATACTGATGAAAGTAAAATATTTTTCAATCTCAGTATACTAATCCATAAATCTGAAGTTTTATAACATATCCATTTCAGAAGAAGTGAATGCACATTAAAACAGTCTCCTTAGTTTTAAAAGGTATTTAGAAATGTAAAAATTATAAGTGAAATGAAAAATGCACTTTATTCATATAGATCTTAACCAAAGAAAGATTTATCTTGAAACAAAAGTTAATGCTGATTTAAAAAAAATATGTTTATTTAAATTGAAATGTCACTTAAAATTTACTCTTTTTTTATTTGAGAAAAATAGGAATAAAACTTCATCTAATATTCTTATCAGAGAGGGGAAAATAATTTCAATTAATTCCTGTTCATGAACTTAAGCATAATTTTGTGTATGAAGGAAATGGGAATTTAAGAAAAAACAATTGATTATACCTGAATTTTTTTTATAAAAAAGAAAATTGGTTTTTAATGTAATATATACAATAAAAATCTACCACCATATTTATCTCTAAATATGGTGGGGATCTCTAAATCTTTAATTGAAATGAAACTGATAGTTGAGATATAATTTTATTAAGACACAGCAATATTTACAAGTATCACACATATAACTATTAATTAAATTGTAATACACCCAATTATTATCAAGTTTCTTCAGCAAACTTTTGTTGCATACACAAACCATCTCTAAGATTTTGAGCACAACAGCAAATCAATCAATCACATTAGGAAAATGTATCTTCCAAAATGATCTTCTAGAGATTAGATACTCATTTTAGTGTTCATAGAAATAACTATGAAAGGATGTAGTATTTCTTGTAAATACAAAAATTTACATTATTAAAATTTTACAGTTAAAAGTATTTAAAGCAATCATAATTAAAAAGTATTAACAGCAAAGATAATCGAGTTGAAAATAATCCAAGAAATGATCTACCATATTTTTTTTTTTTTGCTTTTTCCTAACATTTAATTTAAAAAGAAAATATTAGTATTATTTCTGACTTACATACAAAATCTAAAACCAAGTTTAGAAAAGAAAAAAAAAACAACCACATTACGATTTTAATTTATAGTAGGTGATGGATCATTGAACAATATTAAATCTTATAAATTGGCCAAATCCAGTAAAAACAGTTTCTATGAATTTAAAATTTTTAAAATTAATCATTGCAATATTGCAGAGATGTGTTGTCTGCATCAAATAATTTTTGAGCTCATACCTTTTCATGTGAGACATAATTAGCTTGACAGCAGAAATTTTTAAAATGTAATAAAACAAAATATATATTTACGTAAATATGTATTAATATAATGGACAATTTATTAATGATTTAAAAAATAAAGTTTTAACAAGCTGGCAAGAGTTAAAAAATTTGTAAGAATTACTAAATATTTATAAGTTCTGGAAATAACTTTTCACAAATTCAATAATTTTAACTCACGATATAAAGCCACATTATAAATGGAAAAAACTAAAACATGAATGAAATAATACTAAAAGAACACGATATATATCTTATTTGAAATCATAAACCTTGCAAAAAAAAAAAAAAAAATTAAGTACAAAGAATATGGAAAAATATTTAAATCAATGGAATAATAAATATAATACTACTTTAAAAAAAACTGTTTCAGAAAGCACATTTTAGTGGATAAAAATATTTCCAACACAAATATCTGATTTTCTCAATTATATATAAGTACCTAACAATATTAATTTAAATATATGGTTGATATTCCACTTACAAAATAATAAAAGTTGTATTGTCAGAGGTTATTTTACTTTTAATATTTCTTCAAAAATAAACATCAATTACTCCTCATCTGCAGAGGAAAAGCAACATTGAAAGTATACTAGAATATGCCTTTGTTCCCCAAAAATACAATGCAAAAGTTATTAGATAAGAGAGAGAGAAAAAAATTAAAGTTAAAAAAGTAAGCTAGGTTTTTGTTAAAATATACTATTAATCTAATTACACTATCAAAAAAAAAAAAAAAAAAAAAGCAATGCAAACTCTCTCCTAAGAAGGAAAAAAACACTTGAACCATTTGTCTGAACAAAATTTTACATTTCAATTCCTCAAATAAGAAATGCAAAAGTTCAGATCAGTTTTAAGTATTATAAAAGATGTTTATATAATGAAATGCATAACATATTATGTGATTATTTCAAACAATTTATAACAATTTTGCAGCATATATTTACATTATACTTAACAACAAGTAATAATAATAAACTTAGCCATTTTGCTCGATTCATAAGCAAATTAAAAACCCATCAAAAGAAAAAAAGTCAATGTTCACTTATTACTTTAACGATTGAAAACAGTGTATAGTTTCAGAGCTTATACGGAATGTTCTAGGAAAATTATTCATATAATTCATTCACTACTTACAGAAACTAAGAGTACAGCTATTATAAAAACTTCGTCATGAAAAAAATATCTATAAAAATGAACATTTAATGAAAAAAAAATACTTCATTTAAATCAGATGACAACAACCTGACATTCCACTAAGTGTTGGCATTATATATACAGATATATTAGTTAGTTAAAATCTGCCATGATCTAAGAAATCCCATCAGGTTGTGCGTAAGAGAAGCAGAGATTGGTACAACCTGATGAGATTTCAGTTGCTCATTACCAGCATATTAGTTAGTGACTCATATATTTACTCAAATGCTAAATAAGCACATGGAACTGAAAACCAATTAAATTTTGTAGTATTCTTAAGTTTATTTTTAGTAATTTAATTATCATTATGTACTGGAAATTTTCAGTTCTTAGAAATAAGTCAGCAAAATTTAATCTAATGTATTTAGAATGTGCAATATAATTAGAAGTTTTCCTTTACATGATTGAAAGAAAAAAAAACAAAGAAAGTAAATATATAAATATTATTTATGTATATCATTTGGTTATTCTAAAAACAAATAATTTGAAATATTAATGTAAAAATTTGGCTTCTAAAGACTTCTAGGATTTTTAGTTTCAAAATGTTCTTTTACCAGGATTGCTTTAAATATGTAGTTCAAATCATCCCCCAAAATTTAAACAATATTTAAAAAAAAGATACTATACCTTACAGATGCTAAAAATAATGGTTTAACACAAGTTTTAAACTAAATCCATACATTGCTTTCAAAGAAATAAATTTTTCTTAACAATACTTAACAGCAATTTTTAAAATAAAGAGAAAAAGCATGGCATACAAAACTAGCAAACATCTTTCAAGGAAAGATTTTTTACTTTGAAAATGAAAATTTTACAAGAGTAACAATAATGAAATGCATTAAAAACTGAAAGCAGCTTTAAAATAAACTTAAAAGAAATTATGCATGAAAATATGAACACTAACAAGATATTTAGTAAAGGCCAGATGTTACTTTTTTTTTTCTTGTGTAAATTTCAATCAGACAACTTACCATTTCACTACCTTGTAATATTTGAGTTTCACCTAATGGTGGGAGGGAGTCCAGAGACTTGTTTATACTCTTTACAGGCGTGGTTGGACAAGCTATAAAATAAGAAGTTTATAGCAAAACATAATTACTTAAGCTTAAGCACAAAACATATTACATTTTTTGCAATTCATTATTGATGCTAATGTACTCATTAAAATACTATTTTTGATATCTAGATACAATTTACTCTAAAAAATTTAAATATACAGAGCTTATATATTTAAAATGTGTAAATGTCCTTATGACAAATAATTTACTAGAAAATAAAATAAACATGAAAATAAGATCAATTTTCTTCTATAAATTATTACATGTTTTAACTTCAGAATTTTTATTTTAATGATAATAAGCAACATTTAATGTATTTAAATTTTATTTGAATGATTCATATGAATTTGAAAAAAGTATGTTTCATACCATCATCTTAAATAAAATGATTAGAATAATTAGCATTAGTTATTACTGGAATTAGTCACAAACCATCACTGCTCAAAAGAAATTAATATGAAGTGAATATTAAATCAATATAATGCATAGATATATTTCACCTGCATCACCACTTGAACTAGATTCTGTGAAAGACGGCGTTCCTTCAGTATGAGTAGGAGTTGAGCCCTCAACACTGTGAGGAGGAGTCCACGTGACTGTGTGTAAAGTAGAACCAAGACCAGATGTACTGGAACTACTTGTTTCAGACATGCAGTCTCCTGTTGATTCAGTTTGGATAGTAATTTGAGATAAGCTATAACAAATAAAATGGGAAAGTATTTATGTATAAATAATAAGCTTGCTTTGTGGGTTACAGATGCTTTTGAAAGTAAATATGTATCTTATTAGAGGAAAGGAATAAATAGGGTAAAGTAGCTTTAATAGAATATTATGATATTATAGAAGAAAATTTTTGATCATAACACTCTTTCATTCAGATAATCAGTAATACCCTTTCAAAAAGTTATATTATTATTGCTTTAGTTCAAAGCATATCAATATATATCAGATAACATAAAAGAACTTGTCAATGACAACACAAGTAGAAATTTAAACATACTGGTAAGCAAAACTTCAAAAAAAGTATAAAAAACTTTCAAATAACAAGGATGATTATAGTGAAAATCAAGCACAATTAAATTGCAACAAATAAAATTGAAAATAAGAAAATTACTCAGATATATTTTTTTACCTAACAATTTCTGTCCTATCCCATGTTACAGAAGATGTTTTGCCTACACTGCTAGTAGAGGACCTTCCAGAAATCATCCTAGGTGGAACTGGATCTGTATTGGCACGAGGTTTTTGCCTTTCTCGGGGTGAGCCCCAGGAAGTATTACTTTTTATATCGCTAATAGCAGAGGTTTCTATTTCAGAAAATGTTGATGGGAAAGGCACTGGGGCAGGAGAAGAATCTGCATTATACATAAGTCAGAATTATTGATTAATATTTTACTTTCAAAACCAAAATTTCTTTTTTTTAAAAAAAAAAAAAATGTAAGTATCACTTGAAAAAACTTATACATAGATAGAAAATAGCATAATGTAAGTTATTTTTTTAAAAATAGTTATATGTTAATATTATAGACCATAACCTTAAAACATACTACATGACACTCCAATATTACATATATATATAATGAATAGGAGAAAAGATTACTTTTCTTCAAATCAAGATAGAAGTTAAAGTAATCTCAAGGTGTTTCATTACACCATAACTTAAATCTAATTTGTTCTCCATATTTCCATTTATTTTTAATTCAAATGTTTTTATTTTTTTAAATAAAAATGCGATAATTTGAGCAATAATAGCATAACTTTATATTTGAAATAATGCTCGTAAAAAAAAATTCATCGAAAATGTTAAATACATTTTGTTCAATTTTGTCACTTTGATTAGAGGCAAAAACGCCACTATGAATTTATTTTTAAAAAGTATCTAGTAAAAAATCTGGAGAATATAATTTTCTGGAACAGGGGTAGAATTTTTAGATTAGACATTGAAGATGAAAATACATAAATAACTTTATAATTTTTTGAAGACTGTACATGATTTAACGGAGAATATTATCATTATTATGTGAAGTTTGTCCAGAAAGTGATTCAGGGTAAATTCATCTTGAAAATAAAACTGTGAAGATTTTTGAATTATTATACAACATCCATTAGTGTTATTTTTTGGATTGATTCTTTCACAGTGTATCTTTGCCATTTTGCAAATAATCAGTGTTTTTCTCATGAACACATGCTTGAAAATTAAAATTTAACTATTAAAAAAAGATTAACTTAAGTAATTTGCAGCATTTTCTTGGAAACTAGTATTGACATTAATTTTGATTTTTAGTATAAAAAATTTATAATTTTACAAAATAATTAAGATGAATTACCTAACATTATAGAAATAATTCTTTTCTTCATGAAATTTAATACCTATCATTGAAAATCTATTAAATTCTGTATCTACAGAGGGAAGTTATTAAATATTTATTTATTGCAATGCTAGCATATTTCTTTTACTTGACATTATTTTGTTAATATTGAAACACTATGCTTCCATGATTGAGTGAATGAATGTAAAGTTTATTGGCACAAGAGCCAGATATGGCTAAGCTGCGCTAAACAAGATTTAATTGCTGTCTAGACATGAAGAAATTGAAGAAAAGTCAAAAATTGGTTGACAAGATGGAGGGTTGAAAATAGAGAAGGATTCCTTAGGGTAACCCAGGGGCACATCACCTGTGTTTACCAAAAACAATAAACCCTATGAGAAAGAAAAAGATCACTAGGGTGCCTTGGGGTCATGATGCCTGTACTTACCTATAGAAGGCAAGTCCCTGAGGTCCCCTGAAAAAATCCCCAAGGGGAAGGTTACCCCCAGACGTTGAGTATTCATTTCAGTCACTTCTTACCACATGTATGAGCTACAGTGGGACTATTCTGTCATTCCCAGTCACACTATGCTTAAAAATTTTTTTTAAATATCAGCGGACACATAAAATTTAGCCATGAAAGAATGAACTATAATGGCCAAAAAGAGTATCAGAGCAAAAAAAAAAAAAAAAAAAAAAATTACTATGGAAAGATTTAAATTGATTCAACATTAATAAACTATAAAAATGCAACCTTTACTGAAAACAAAATCTATCTAATGTAAACAGGTCAACCTTATGATCTGAATTTAGCTAACAATGATTTTTTGGCAATGCAGTAACAAGTAATAAACTACAATGATAATGAGTGACTGATGATAATTATTGATAGTCTGATTATTAAAATTTTTAAAGCAATTTTTATACATAAGTTATGATATATATATATATATATTTGTTTTATAGACCCATTATAAACTTTAAAGTATGTTTAGTTGGTGCATGTTATATCTGAAACAAAATGAAAAGGGGGTAAATGCTCAGCTTTTATTTACTATGAAACTTGGATTGCTTTTTTTAATTTTGAACTTAAGATATAACTTTCTCATGTTTCGTGAAAATTAAATATACACTCAAGTGTCAGAAAAAAGGTACAGAAAAGCAAACGGAAATCCCAAAGAAATGTCTCCATGCACATATTCATATGCATAGGAGAGACATTTCTATGTATTCTAATATGTAGTGATAAACATAAAGCATATAGAAGAGAGCTATTCACTGAACTATGGGTTAGCAGAGCTGTTTACAGTTTGAGATTGACAAGTAATAGCAATTATGCAATATTAAACATTATGTCATAATTAACCTTGCAAGATAAGCCATAACATTTTAGAGGTAATTATAAAATTTGGATTTTCATGGTCACTTATTGCAAGGTGTAATCATGAGAACAAGCATTCAAGTAAATCTTCACCAATACAACACCAATTTGGCCATAAAAAAACACTGGGTTAACATAACCATCTTTGAATGTTAAGAATCGTTTCATGAGATACATGTGCAATACTCTTAAAAGTGACATTAGAAATCAATGCTAGAGGCCCTTTAAGCAAAGTGATTGAACTGTGGAAAGTACTATACAGATTTAATTGATTACTTAATTAAGTCACATTAAGAAGCAACATGAGGGTTACTGGCACTGAACCTTATGTTAAAATAGAAACAAGTAACTAGGATGACATCTGTGACCTGGTACCCACTCTCCAAACTGTAACACCCCACCAACAAAATGATGACTTTGAGCCTTGATATATTCAAAGTACATATGCTGTGCTACACAACAAGTTTTTTATGACTTGAAGGCTCAAACTTCCAGCTTGACTGAAACAACACTGGCCACAACCACTCAGCCAACATGGTTGCATGTGCTCTACAGGACATAAGATTCCAAAATTCATAGATAATTAGAGTACCCTCCATGACTACTTAGCACAAAGTTAGAAGTCTCACTTGAGCATGGCAATACCAACACTTGATACTTGCAAAATTTACAGAAATTCTATTTGCACTAAGTAGATGGAAGGATTTAATTTAGAAGCAAGATCCTTGAAGTTAAGCATGCTGCTTGTCAACAGGGAACCATAGTAGCTAATGTAGGGGAAAAAGGGGTTTTGTAATGGTGTAGGGTATATTTCAGGTGAAAATCTTTGGAAATACTGATATATCTACAAATATATATGACTGGATTATGAGACTGACAAAGTACACTATTCATACTTTGCATTCTTGCCAATGCATTATGCATCTTCCAGTATGACTTTGTACTTCCTCACAAGTACCTGGACAAAACAATAGGGTTGCAGAACAATTCATCAGAGTTTTACCCTTCCCACTCATCAGAATTTTTAAATGTTATAGAATGAATTTAGTATGCCTTGCAACAAGCTACTGAACATAGAAGTCTAAGACCTTCAAATAAACATGAATGTGAAGTATGCACATAAGTCTGAGCAAACTTTTTATTTCTTTTCTCCATCACTAACTTGGATGAAAAATTAAGTATTAGAATTATGTACCAGTTTTTCTGACCCTTGAGCATACTTCATAAATACTGAAACTGAGGAATTTCGCAATTTCAGAACTTACAGTTTAGTCTGCTTTAACAAATATGAAAATAATTCTCAAATTTGTTATAACTAACATTGTACAGTATATAAATATATACAATAACAAGCTTTAAAAAACTGGATCAACATGAAGAATTAATCATGATAACATTTGAGTAATAAATCTAAAATATATACTATGGAAGAATGAGTAGAAATCCTCAATTTTGAGGGAATTTAATCCCTTTTTCCACAAAAAAATTATAATATTGTGAAATAAGTGACTGCTTAGTTTTATGGTACTAACAAGTTTCTGAAAATATGCTGCTATGTTACCCAAACATTTCTTTAAAATACTCCCAATTTTTTTTTTTTTTAAATATAAAAACACAATATCCATACAAAGATAAAACACAATAATTAATAAAAAGGGGAAGAATGAAAGGATTAACATTTTTAATTTGGTGTAAAAAGCCAATAAGTTACAGAGGGGGTTTACCCCACCAAGTTACACAAATTTAAAACTGATGGATTATAAAATAACCAATGATGATATAACAATGGGCAATCAATCAAAATGTGATGAATGGAGTAAAAGACATGATAGAAAGGATACTTGGGAGCACTCTCACCAAACAAAAGATCCTTGAGTGAAGTAAGTCCAATGCGAAGGCAAGTCAATTTTATATTCAAGCTTCGCATTGGAATAGGCCAGGGTTCAAAGAAGGTCTTTAGCAAGTGAAGATAATTGTGGATTTGGAAACTTCATGATTCCTGCCATGTCATGGTAATACATAGAAAAATTAGAAAATTGATATCCTGTAATAGTTAACAGCAAAGGATTTATTGTCAATCATGTAGCAGAGTCCGCTTGTTCATTGCCTAAAATGCCTACATGACCAAGGGTATCCAACAAATTTATGCATTCTAATCCCTGCAATATAGATTTCAAATTATTTCTGCAATGTCAGTCACCAAAGAACAGCGACCATTTTCTCCAATAATAATAAATGGTCCAAATTTACCATAGTTATCAAGTTGCTCATGCCTTCAGTAAATACAACAAACTTGCAAGAACTGGATTTGTTGACTAATCTCAGAGTGCAGTACATGATTACAATTTCAGGAGTATAGATACTGTAAAAAGCGTCAAGTCAGTAGTACATGCATGTGCTTGATATCATTAGAAGCGACACCACATCACAGCTGACAAGTTCCTTTAAATTCCACTGCGTAAATGGGAATGAAATCCATGCACTGACTGCAGAGAAATGCAAATAAAAACTTAAAAATGTTTGGAGGAGTGTTGCATTTGGTATATGGAGCAAAAGGATTGAACATAAACCTTGGTATATTTTAAGGATATAGTTTAAAAAAAAATTTAATGTTGGACATCTAAGCCAGGTAGGTTTAGCTCATCAATGATGTGATTTGCCATCTTGGAGAATGCTGAATAGTTAAGTATCATACAGTTTCCTTAAACAAAAACCGATTTGTGTAGTCTGTAATGAGTGAAAAAGTATGAATGTCATTTAAAAAAATAATTGAGCAACAGTTTCTTACACTGCATAGACAATGGTAACTGGTTGCATTACACACAGAGACTCAGCACGACATTGGAAACACACTAAACGAATCTCGGAGCAGTGTCTTGGACCTGGTAAAGTTTCCCCAAGGTAGAGTTACAGGGAGAGAGGCATTATCAATCCTGGACAGAACAACCACCTGATACTCTCAAAATAATGTTGAGTAATAACATCCTGAAAACTACAGTAATTCTATAATTCCCTATTTATATATAAATTTACCTTCTTGAGGACATTCACTTTCTGAGGGAATTTTCGGAAGTCTAGGCGGAATGTCAGGATCTGCAGAGGCAGCAGCTTTTCTAGCAGCTGCACCTTTTCGTTTTGATGGGGAATGCTTTAATGCTGAAAAACAGTAAAACATTAGTTAACAGCAGTTAGTAAAATATGCAAATTAACATAAAAATAAATTACATTCTTTAAAAAAAATGAAATTGTTAAAAAATAAATTTATTTATAGATGAACTTCGGATACAATTGCATAAATAAGGCTGGAAGTAAGCTTAATTGATACTTTTATGATTTAAGATGAGCAAATAAACAGCAGATATAGGAAAAATAAGGATTTAAATAAGTGGCTTAGAAGACAAATCATGATTTCATACATATAATGGATTATTTAGTATAAATAATATATTTACCAATCATTTAATAGTAACAGTCATTACAAATTAGATAACTTCAACCACTCAGGACAAATAACAAAAGAAGTATATTTACAAATAATTCACTTAATTTACAAAAATGAATATAGATGGATGGAAGAAAGTGTGCTTTATCAGAAACAAAAATAGAATGATTAAAAATACCATCATGTCTACATCATTAATAACCAAACATATTATAAGTATTTGAAGAACACTTTTAGACAAGTATAATTAATCCTTCTATACAAACATTTGATTGCGAAAATGCAAGAATTTCATTATAAAAAATAAATATCAAAATAAGGAAAATTTGTCGAACAGACATTAGATTCTGAAGAATTCAGATAAAAAATGATTATCTTACATCATACTTTTTTTTTATTCTGTTAGAATTTGTATGTACTACATATAATTTCAAAATACATTACTATGTAATAATTTGACCATTATCTTAATTTTAATTTACAATACAAAAAATTTGGCCAGATGTTTATTTAAATGAATATAGTCCAAAAACTATAAAAATTCTATATTGTTAAATTAACAAACATATCATTTACATGATATTGTCATTGTTAGAAGACGGAACAGCAGTAAAGTCTAAATAAGCATGTATAAGGGTATGACAAAATCTTACATCCAAGTATTATTTCGCATTTGAAAATTAGTTTTGTAAGTGTTTTATCAGTTTTCTCGTAGATGATTACATAAAATTGAAAGGACAGTCTAGGTAAATATTTCCCCCCAGAATTAAGTAAAAGGAGTCGCTTAATGTTACATGAGTAAGAGCTATCAATCAATTTTAAAAGAAGTCAGTCTGATTGAAGTAGAAGGAAAATAGCTGAGACATCATAGGTCAGTCAAAAATGTGAATGAAGGACTATCTTAAGGACCCTCACAATTATGATTCCAAAAATTACATTAGTATAAAGAAATCAACAACTGAGAGAGAGTGAATGATTTTGGTGAGAATGAATGACAGCATTTACTACTTATGTCACTAGTTATCAGAGGTCAACATTGGATATTTCTTCAAAACAATGCATCTATACATCATTCTAATTTATTAGATGCATAGTTAGAAGTGAATGGAGTGTCATACATTGGATTTTTTAGCCAGAAGCATGGGTCTAAACAAGGATATTTGATTTGGACCATTTACAGTAATGGTTGCAAGTGTCATAGTGTTCCTCAACCAAAAGCAACAATTTCAAATTAATGGAATAACATACTTGTAAAGTTAATTGAATAACTCAATGGCAATTTGATGTAATCATGAATCATGGTGGCTCAACGAAGTATTGAGAGTTTTTCTTATTTCCATTTGTGGCTTTAAAATAATATTTTACTCATTTCTTCCTATTTAGTGTTTCTTTTGAATATAAAAAATTTTCATGGTTAGACTACTTTGCATGCAGTTAACTTTTAAATTTGCACTTAAATATCCTTTTCATAGCATTTAAATCAATTTTTTTTTATTTTTGTGTTACATTATCAACAAAAATCAAGTGCCTTAAAATTTTGATAATGACTGTTTATACAAAAACTGCATGGCCAAAAATGGTAGATCACCTAAATATTTGGTTAGACCATCTTTGGCAATGATTACAGCTTGTATTTGAAACGACATTGTTTTAATACAATTCTGTATGACTTCAGCACTTATTGTCGCTCATGTTTGTCGCAATTTTTCACTAAGACATTGATGATGGAAGAGACAAACCACCTCATAAACCCTATTCCAGTATATTACAAGAAGTTTTGTTTAAGTTATGTTGTGGGCTTTGAGATGGTCAAATCTTGTCTGAAAATGAGTCCTCAAATTCCAAAACGAATTCTGAATAATTTGTGCATGGTGGATCTTGTCATTGTCATTTTAGAATATGCCAGTTGCATCCAGGAAGAAAAAAATCAACTGATGGGATGCCATGGTCATTAAGCATGTTTAAGTAATCCAACAACTTCATTTCATTGTTGTATAATATTGCCGATTCCAGACTACAACCATTGAGCCAACCCTAGATCATAATACTGCCTTCATTAGCCAAACACTGGGCTTTTTGCTTGAAGGGATCATTCTTTTCTGAAGTTCCATTTCTTAATACAAATTTGCAAATCGTTTTGGACTCATCAGATCACAAAACATTTCTCCACTGCTCAAAAGTTAAATATTTATGCTCTTTAGCAATTTGGAGCCATTTTTATTCAATTAATCATAAAAAAAATTGATTTTCTTGTAGCTCTATAATAGTTACACCCCCTTCTTTCAAGTTCTCATTGTATTGTGCATGTTGAAATGCACTACTATTGCATAAATTAGCAGCAGCAACATGTAAATCATTATGCTATTGAGCCAATCAGCGTCTCTTAAATATTTGCACATTTATTTCCCACTACGACTTATTTAAGCCATGTAATATAAATTATATTTATAATTTAATCAGTAAATTCACAGATCTCTATCAATTTTGAAACAAATATTTTATGTATGAAAACATAATTTGACATAATCTTAGGATCTCAAAAGAAATATAACTATATTAGATACTATTCTAATAGACATTAACAAAATTTTTTTAAATTTAACGCCTGACACAATATATCTTACTTAATAAGTTGAGTTTACATCTAATCAACTTACAATTATATACATTAAATGAAACAGTTATGTTGTATTATTCAATTTAAAAAAGTTTACATATAAAAATATTTCTAAAAAAAATGAAATTCAAGCAGATTCTTCAGTAAATGTTCACAAGTTTTTAGACTCTAATAAAATTTAAAAACAGGAAATCTGAAGGAACACAAGAAAAACCATACAGTAAAAAACACATTCTTTACAGGGTTTGTAAAAGGAGAACAGCACACAACAAATATTTCGCGTTCTTATTACAGAACACAGTACACCACACAAAAGGAAATTCATACCTAGGACACTAGTAACCATGGTCTTAAATTTGCGATGTTGCCCAGCTGTATCAGGTCATATCCAAGATATCAATGAAGAGGACAGGTAAGAGAGGCAAAAATGTAATAACGTGAGACAGGCAATATTACTCCCATCATATGTTATTAACACAACATTCAATGTTATTAATAAAGGGATATACTTACTGAAAAGCTGTACATTGAAGCAAATTTAGTAAAACATAATGAACTACTAATTTTGAGATTAAATGCATTACATTCTACAAATATATTTACTGCTAAAAAAACCCTGATAAATCTAATATTTTCTTAGATAAAACAAAGTTTCAAACTTAATAAAATTTTTAAATGCATATGATATTTACAAATGAATTATCCAGGTGTGATGAAAATACGAATTATAAACATTTTCATAAACTGATAAAATTACCACCTGGTGACTCCTGAATGAAGACTGCTTGGTGAATAAAAACTCACAATTTTTATTCTTCAAGCAACAGTAACAGTTTTCTAGTTCTCTTTTAAGTAGTACTTTAAGTATTTTATAAAAACTTTGAGAGAAAGTTACATGTTATTATACATTAATATAATAAGAATTGTAATTTTGCTGAAAACTTTAAAATAATTGTATTTATTAGATGATTGCTAAATTTTTTAAAGCCCTTTCAGACTAACATATGTATTCTCATTATAAAAACATATTAAAAGAAAAACACATTACTGTCATATATTTTATAATACATATACATAAAAAATAATAAGTTAACTAAACTGAATTAGTACATACTGAAAACCTTATCGATTTAAATGTAAAATAAATTTTTTTAAAAAAAGTTCTCAGCAAAAGTTTGGAAAAAATTAATCTTCAATCTCTATTTTTCTCTAACATTTATCAATAAGATTTTTACAGCTTGAGCTACAATGAGTATTGTAACTAATACATCTTTACAGTTATAATACTTCAAAAAATAACACAGTGAACAAAGTTTGACACATATTAAATAAAAACAAGTGAGAAATTTGATTTCCAATGGAATGGGGGGGGGGGGGGGGGTTTTGTAAAAAAAAAAAAAAAAAAAACCGAAAATAAAATGACTGGGGAAATGGGGTGAAGAGGGGGGGGGCCGGTAGAATAAAAAAAAGATGGGGGGGGG
>BMAW01106898.1:71226-224101 GCA_019974015.1 Nephila pilipes
CCCCCCCCCCCCCCCCCCCCCCCCCCCCCCCCCCCGCCCCCGTCTTGTTCAAAGAAAAACAAAAACAAATACGTCAAGTAAATTACACATATACACAAACAGATATCTAACAAGGAAGTGGTTGCAAAAAAGATCCAATCACAGTAAAGTATTATTTCATTAAACAATGAATTTATAGTTAAAAGGAAAGAATATAACTCACATGATGGCATCTTTTTGAAAACAGTCCCAGACATGAATTGTAAAAATCTTTGGGCATAAAAACCAGGTCGATGAACAGAAACTGTGTCCTATAAAAAAGTTATTTGAAGAAAATAATACATAATTATTAAAATCAATTGATTTTACATAAGTATATACTTTTTTCACAGAGAAGCTATTTTTTTATAATACAAGCTTTTCAAAAACTAAATATCAAACCAAATATATACATATGTATGAGCCAACTAAATATATATGTGTGTGTGAGGATGTTCATACCTGTGTTAGGAATGAAAAACGAGGTAACTTGATGTATTTAGTGATTGTCTTTCCTTTTATTAAAAAAGTCTATAATACGACAACTTTCACATACCATAAAATCATGGCCATAACTTTTGCAGCTGATGAGATAATTTTCTCCTTCAGAGCAGATTCACTTGAAGCAACCCAATGTTTTGATTGCTGTTTGTATTCCAGTGCATAATGATGAATCCAAATGACATCAATGTGACAACTTGGGACAGTACTAATTAAACTAATTGAAGAATTAATGTTGATTTCGTTTAGGTATTGTTTAACAGATTGCAGCATAATGGTAACAATGACTTGCCTTAGCAATGCCATCTGTCTTCAGACATTTAATTTTTTAAGTACATGTGTAAATTTATATACTCAATATAGAGGTCAAAACTGTGGAAACCTTTTGAAGAAATACATTTTTGAGCTTTTATGGCTTATAATTCAGTTTGTGTGTTTCTATAATACCAACAAATTATATATCAAAGCAAAGATAATCATACATGCAAATTAATGAAGTTTAACAACCTCTGTTCTGACGAAAATTTTGACCAAATAACCATAAGAATGAATAATTTGCTTAGGTTTTCCCCCTTCATTTGAATGTAGCCAATAATCAAAGGTGTTCAGAATATCAGATGTCATTTTTGGTTTGCAATAAGTCAAGAATGCCACAGTAAGATTGTGTTAAATAGGTGATTGTTATCAATTTGGTTGATTTTTTCTGCTTTTAATTATGTGAACTATATATAAAAGTGTTTACTTCCATTTATTAAAATTATAAAACATAGAACTAATGGCAAAAAGAGTTGTCTTGTCATTTATAAAAGAATGTGAAATCACAGTCAAATGAAAAAGGCCAGAGTTATAAAGAAATTAGAAGAATAATTGGTGACTTGTCCTTAATGATAGTACAAATCCTCTCAGAGAAAACGAAAGAAAATGGTAGAATGCAATATGAAGATCATTGCATGATATGTTCACTGCAGATAGCAAGAAATTAGTCTTAATACTACAAATACACACAAAACATCCTTTTTAACTTAAAAAAAAAGGTTGAAAAGATTACACTTGACTAAAACACATTATCTGGACACAAGAATGGGAAAATGTTATTTGGAGTGATAAAATAAGAGTCAGCCAATTTAGCAGTCATGCATAATATGCAAGATGACTAGCATCCTGATTGCACAACATCCATTTTGTTTTATAATCTGGGGTTGTATGTCAGCAAAAAGTGTTGACAGAATTTGCATGATTAATAGGAATCGAAAATCTAAAAATTAAACTGAAACCTTTAACACAAGATTTTTCAATGACAATGTGTTATTTATTTTTCAACAAAATTCAATTCCATATTATGTTGCTGTTGTGTGCAATAATTAGTTTCAAGATAATCATATCCTACTGTTGAATTAGGCTATAAACATATTTCACTGCCCCAGATCTTAGATTGAAATTCCATATAGTCGACCACAGAAACTTGTTAAATCACAGGCAATACAGGAATAAAATTGAATTAATATAAGCAATAATTAAATCTCTGTTTCATACTATAACAGCTGCAGAGCAACACCGTGTACTCCAAGGGAAAGCATCATCTGGCTGTAAATGAGGCTGAAAGTTTCCCAAACATATATTTAATTAAAAAGGCTAGAATTTTTGAAAACACAATTTTTTTCTATATCTCCTTTATAAGTATTGTTTTAATAAAAATTTATTTAACAAAAGTTATTGTGTTATATTCTTAATTAAATTATCATTTCATAGATGTATAATTTTATATTATTTCAAAAAGAAAATGTTATGACACAACCCAAAAAATACTCTTTTTTGAAAAGGTTTCCTTAATTATGACCACTAGAGCATATTGTTATATACATATAAAAATCAGATAATTATTATTCAGTTAATTTATCATGAAAATGTTTTTCAAATCAAGGTAATCAAAATCCAAGTAACTCAAAACACCAGAATAAGTATATTTATTTCCCCAGTACAAGAATAAATTATACAATTATAGCAAAATTATCTAGTTCACAGTCATTTTAATCATATATTTAAAAGTAAAACAACAAATTAAGATACCACAAACACTATACATTTACTAATATGTGCAGAAAGCATAACTACTTTTCACCCAAGAAAACCAGCTAATATTTAATTTATCATTTTAATCTCTCTTTAATACAGTTTTCACAATATATAGTACAGTTATCAGTAAACAAGCAAATATTGTGCCAGAACACCACCAAATTACTGATATATCACTATTAATAAAGCATTTAAACAACAACACTTATGTATTATTGCATAAAATTTTATATACACATAAACAGTGTCAAACACATAAAATAACTAAAATTACAAAAAAGTGCTGTTTTGTATTGATAGCCTACATTATTCCATTTCAGTAGAAGGTATAACATAACTTCTGCAAGATTCGTCCACTTGTGTAAAAATGCTGGATAACTGGTAGGGCATGAAAAAAACAAATGCCACTTCCCCTAATAAATTCATGAAAACACAAGGAAATTACTATTTATAAATATACTGTTCCATCTTTTAAATTGGGTAATATCCATTTATTACAGAAAAATAAGACATAACATTATTCATAAAGAAACATATTCCAAATACTTGAAAGTTAAACCTGATTTACATTACAGAAACATTTTCTTATAAACTTAGAAGAATGTCCAATCTTAACACTTTCCCCCTCAAAATTTGAACATGTTTTTTATGATACACAAGATTTCAGACAAAAGCAGTGTTATAATTTTTAGGATGTGCATTCTTATTCTAAATATTTCCAAATTTCTAATAGAATACAATTATTGATTTACCTTTAGATTATACACTAGAAGAGTAAACCACTTTACACATAGTTTCTATTACTTCTACTAGGATTGTGAGCTACTTTACATTCTTCTTAAACCAAGGCCAAGAAAAGTTCTCTGCAATTTATATCTATTTTGAAGATTGAGTTTTTGATACTCAAAAGAAGCAAAGACTAAAAACATTACAACATACCCCATCATGTAACACAGATTTTAATGTATGCTCCAATTTCTTTTTCAGTCGGTAACTTTGTAGGATATCTATTATTCCTAGAAACAATAACAGATTTTCTCCTTTAGCATTTTTGGCTGGTATACCGCCAGGCCTATAATATAAGATTACTTTCAGTAAAAAAAAAAAAATTCAAAAAAATCATAGTAAATTGTAAAACAACACAACAATAATAGTGTCCACATGCTTAGTTCTAAAATTCTAATCAATTTGTTCCATTAAATGTTATGTCAAATACATATACCTTATGACTAAGAATTTCCTTTTTACTCACACATAGGTCTAATAATAACTAATAATATACACAAAAAGTTGCACAATAATCAGTGAAATTATAAATTCTCTTTTAGTGAAGAGCTTATGTATAGTATTAAGTAATAAGTTTTTTCAATATTTAATAAAGCTTAGTCCTTTTCCATTAAGGAGCCTAAGCTATAGCCTCTCTTATCAACTTTGTACCTAATACAGCCCAGAGAATACCAATTGCTACAACATAGCTCATTCAGGAAAGAGGAGTTGGCAAGCATCAGGGTATAAGTTTCCCATGTAGTTCAAACCTTACATAAAAATATGCATAATAGTTAAATATCTAAAATAATTTGATTTGTATTTAAGATCAAATTTTTTATTTTTAAATATACATGGGAACTGTGCTCACCACTAAGAGCCTAAAACTATTGAATCGCATCCTTAAACTGAGTTAACCTATTCTAAACTAAAACCAAAATTTTAAAAATATATAAATAGAAATCTTGGTAAACAAATTTAGACAAAGCATAGAAATACAATTCAGCTCACTATCCAGGGAAAAGTGGCATTTCACAAAACTCCATTTTCACCATCACCAATCTTTAAGGTAAATGGAATTCCTAAACTTTCACAACAGAAATTGTAACAATTTATACTGAAGGATAAACCCACATACTCTCGTAAAACATTTTCAGAGCAAAAATATAACAATTATACAACTCAACTATAATTCTGGCTAATTGAGAATTAAAGTCAAAATCGTGAGTACACAAGAGATGTTCAAAAATAACTGAAAATATTTTGCGCATGTTGCACCTTGGGAAATGTTTCAGTTTCCAAGCTATCTGTTATGTAATAACATAAATGCAAAATAGAAATAGAGTTAATAGGATGAAACAGATACAATAAAAAATTTATTTCTCAATTTAATATCAGATTTATTATTTTGTATTTTGAAATATCTTTCTATATAACTACTAGCAAATTTGAGATTACTAAACAGAATTATCATCAAACCTTCCAAATTTCATTTTCTGAAACAATTACTTAGAATCTTAACTTTATCAGCTTTTTAAAAAATTGTTTCTTTATTTTGTACAATTTTCCTTCAAATAACGAAAATTCTACTTCATGAAATAACATCAATTGGATATGTAAGACAGGTCATAATTAAATTTTATATTTGAAGAATACTTTTATTGACTCATTCAAATTGAGCAAAATTTTTTGTGGCAATTTAAAAAGATTGCAAAATGAAAATTTATCAATAATTTTTCTCATTAAAAATGTAATTTATAAATATTAAACTTAAAAAAAAACAAAAAATACTGCAAAGTTTGGTTAATTTTTATTTATTATTATTCGTGCTATTAAAATCACACTTCAAAAAAATTTATGCAACAATAAGAACCTATTCAAGGCATCACAGAATTCATGAATTACATGCATTAATAAAATACTATCCAAGTGCTACCACATCATGAAAAACCATAAAAACGTTATCACATTAGTACACACTGTTATATATTGGAATAGTATTTTTAATAAAAATATATTTATTTAATCTCTTAGAAATATTTAATTTTTTCAACACAGATATATAGTACCAAATATTATGGACCACTTTATAAATTTAGGAACATATTAAGTAATAATATACAAAGGAAGTTCCCTAAAAACTGATAAGTCATAAGTTAAGAAATACATTTACAGCAAAAACATAAATGATTATTTTTCAAAATAACTTCCTTCAGATGATATGCTATGGTCCCAACATTCAATCAACTTTTCAAAACAAGTAGAAAAGGTTTTTTTTCTGGAAGTTGCTTCAAAGAACCCAACACTGATGAAATAATGTCCTGAATCAGTATTAAATTTTCTATCATGGTGCTTCTCCTTCAACGTCAGAAACAGCCAGAAATTGCACGGTGCGAGATCTGGAATGCAAGGGCATTGTGGCTTGATTTTAATATTGCACTTACTAAGTAAGAATTGTTGATCAGAAGTATTGACATGCAAGTGAGCATTATCGTGATATGTTAAATTCTTTCCCATTTCATGACACTTCTTTTACATGTGTTGTAGCGAAATTTTCAAAACTGAAACATAATATTCACTATTTACAGTAGTTTTTGGAGGCACAGTATGCTGATAAATTACACCTTTATGATCAAAGAAAATAATCATGACCTTTGCAACAGATTTGGTTTTTTGAAGGCAAAGAATGAAGGTGTTTTTTACACTTGTTGTGGACCAGGTAAGGGGATCAAAATGATGCACCATTCATCATCCATTATTACAGTCTGTAGGAAATTTGGAGCAATTTGAAGCATTTGTTTGCACTCACAACATTGGTGAATTCTTGTTTGCATTTGTTCTTGAGTAAGGTAATGAGGAATCCATCTGGAACAATCATGGAAAATCTGTAATTGTTGTGTAGAATGAGAAATATTAGCATTTTTGAAATGTTAGTTGATGCAGCTGTCAATTTTCTTGCAAGATTATCCACACAGTGTTAACATATGGAACCTTCACAACATTTAATTGTTGGCCAGGTTTAGGAAATTGTTCTGCAGACAAACGTTCTTTTTAAAATCATCATGCCACCTAAAAATCATAGACTCACCAAACATTTGTCTTTGTAAACTTCTTTCATTAATTTAATTGTTTCTGGAGCTGTTATGCCCAAAGGATAGCAAAATTTTATGGTGCAAAACATTTTGGTTTTTTTTAATACTCCAAAACACTCACCTCCTTTTCTGTAGGGCAAATAAAAACAGTTCTTTAAGCAAGCACAAAACTAGGAAAATAAAATAACCTAATTTGTTTAGAATATTTACAAACATTCAGTTAACATACTGGAAAAAAATCGCCTGCCTTTTATTTCTTAGTTTCGTGATGTTGCCACCAAGTAAGAATAGAACTCTCAGTTTTTATGGAATGTCCTTTGCAGCTAAAATATTTAAACCATTAAATAATGACAAATCAAAATATCTTACGGCACATCCTCGTCTTCTTCAGGAATATCTATTTCAGCTTGAATTGATTCCATGGCAGTTGAGAAAGCAGCTAATCGTGTTCTGTTTATAGATTTACTTCTTACAAGATTAGTCTCAGTCTTTCCAGATGAAGTATGGACTGGTGAAGCTAAACAATAAGGTAGAAACATCAGAAAATACAGCATGCATAGATATTTATGTGAGTATGTGTATGTCTGTATATATAAACATATATATAAATTATTCATTAACAGTTATAGCAGTTAGCCCCCACTGTTATATTTGTAAATAGTAACAAACAAAATAAAGGCAACAAAATACTATGAATAAAGGGTAAAAAAAACCATTCATAGCACTGCATTCATATTTAAGCAAAATAATAATAATAAAGGCTTCTAAAGAAAAGAAAATTAACAAGATTTTATTACAAAATATTGAACTATAATAAATAAGGTCTTATCATTTTTTGCCACTCACAAGAGAGAGAGAATCAAGAAAAATATTTCATGAAAAATAAAAATACACAATCACCAAAATTGATAAGAAAATCTAGCAATAGGTAGATAAAAAAGTTTTAAAACGCAGACTTAAAAACCTAGAACTATTTTACAAAAGGTCAACTATTTTTACTTTATTTTCTAGGGATTTTACACACAATATCTCACAATACATATTTGTAGTAAAATACACAATAGTGGATTTTATTTATAATTTAATTTTAAATCAATGCTTAGGACAAAAATTATGCAGTGAATATTTTGATCCTATATTTTATTTCAATTGACAAATGAAATAATACTAAGATTTCCAAAACAATGCAACATGAAGTGAAATTTTTCGAAATGTAATGGAGAAATACAAGTTCTGCAATTATTTAATTAGTTTTAATGTTACATTAAACTTCAAACTCTTTTAAAAACTTAATGTTAAATGAATATTGATATCGAATTTTGAATACTGTTAATGATATTTAACAATATTCAATATCCTTAAAAAAATTGTTTAAGATTGGTTTTGCTGATCATATTTATATAAAAGTGCTTAAGAATAACACTCAGTTAAAATGAGAAACATAAGGAAATTAGTAGATAGAACTGTAATTTTTAAGAAAATTCTTCCATGATAATTACCAACATTGATCACACTATAAACACTTTAGTTCCAGAGGGGGAAATGCATCTTTCATTCAAAGAAATACCATCACATAAAAACATATGATTATTAAAAATATTAAGTATTCTGATAAATATTATTTAAAAATGCACTTTTAAGGTGAATGGCATGCATATTAAATATAGGCTCATGTATGAAAATTTTGCAAAATTGAGCATGGTCATGCAGGATATATCATAAATGCTTTCATAAATTTTAAAAATAAAAAATTGAATTCAATAAAAAAAAAAAAAACCTAAACAAGAATTTAAAGTAACATGCAAATTTAAAAATATTTGAGAGATTTATATTATGTGACATATTAGAAAAATTAAAACTTTTCAGAACTTATTTGAACACAGAAATTGAATGAAAGCAAAACAGTTCAATGTTTCTCAGAAAGCAAAAGCATAGGATCAAGCAAAAATTAAGAACCTGATTCAGATTCATCAGACACTTTACCATTAGCTTCCTCTTCTCGTCTTCGCTGTTCCTGTAAATGTGAATTTTTATTATTAAAATAAGAACTCATGGGAATTGACAAAATTTTAAGACAATTTTTCCAAAGAAAACCTATTGCTTTTTAATTTTAAAAACTATAAAATGGATATTAAAATAATTAAAAAATTAACAAATAAAAGATTTACTAGACAAAGACTGACTTACCTAAAAAATCAACAAATAACCAATTATAACTAAAACATAAATATAACATACCACTTTCTCTCTTTTGGCAATGTCAACATTGTGAATTCCAACTAATAAGCTGTAATCCATAATTTTAAAAGATTCCAAGACCTGCAAACATTATTTGCATGGTTTAAAATTTTTATGAAACAAATAAAATATAATCAAACAGAACAAAAAAACAATACTTACACGGCAATCTCTAGTTATAGTTTTAATTAATGCATTATAAGTGTCATGTTCAAGAAAAATTCCTTCTGGATGCCGTTCCATAAAATCCAAATCTTTAAATGTAGGAGATGATTTTTTTCGCTCATGCTTGCTGGCTTTTCGTTTATATGTGCTTCCTTTTAAATCATACTTCTCATGTAATGTAATAAAACTTGGAAGGAGATTGTTCATAACTACAAGTCGAATATTTTTTCCACCACACTGAAGGGAAAAAAATATAGATACCAATATTTAGTCAAATAATGTTATAAAAATACATAAGTCATTGTTATATTTTGGTTCAAACAGTAAGGTCAAAAATGTAGCAAAAATTTATTTATTCAAATTAGGGTTCATTTAAAAAAAACTTTTAGCAACTTCCAAATAATTCTTTTAGCACAATTTTTATCTACATGTATTTATATATAAAATTAACACAATATAAGGTTGAAGGGGAGATATCACCTTAACCATCAGATGAGGTGTAACAACTAAATGCCTCAACAAAAAAGTTTAGAAGCCCTTTGACCCACTTTTTCTCTACATGTTGTATGCAATTCTCCCCTGCTTCAAAATTCAAATTTTTTTCATCACAATGATACAAATTCACTGCCAAATAATCATGATGAATAGATGCATCATCACTGTGGCAATGCTGGAGGTACAAGGTAAATGTAGACGAAAGATAGTGGGGATAATATAAGTAGAGAAACTCTACTTGGGACAAGAGTTTTGATATGGCAGAAGTTACCACAAGTTACATAGAAATAACTATAAAATATTGTATAATAGCTAAAGATATTGGAGCCTTTCATAACATGCTATCAGCAGATCTTCTTCTGTATTTGTGTACTTGGGCTTTCCAAGAACTTTCGTTTTGCAATTCACACAGCAACCACTACTACCAGCAGCCTGCCCGTATCCCGATACTCGGCGAAATATTCTAGTTGACTATACGATTATCAAGTATGTAGTAAAAACATTATGAGCAGTATATCAAAATCATAAAAGAGATGATGTTACGATTTATAACATTCACAATTGTAAGCAGTTTCACAGGATGCTAGTTATGCAGTAGAAACAAATTATCTCATTGAAGCCAACTTTCATATGTCATAAAATTCTAAATAAACTTATCAATAATTTTATCTTTTTCTACTAAAAGAGTATTTTTTGAAATATTGTTTAAATTATAAACAATGTTTGAAGCTTTTTAATTCCAAGTAGACATTGCACAACAACTTTCTTAATACTCACTTATGAACTGAGAGCTTCAAGGCATATTTTTCAGCATTATGAAATAATGCTGGAAAATATGCCTTCATAATGAAAAAAGAAGATATCCTTAATGAAAAAAGAAGACATTTTAATAGCTTCAAACAATTCTTATCATATTCAAATAAAAATTGAGTCATTGCTGATCACCCACAAGGAAATATAATGATATTAATAATTTGATTAATGAACTCAAAATAACATCAATTCCCCAAAATGTTTTGATTATTACAGACATCATTTTTTTCTTCTGCAAAATTGATTTCTTATTATAAAATTAAACCTTTAAAGTTTATAAAATCAGAATCAAAAATCTGGCAGTTATTATAGTATAAAAATATGTCCCATAAATGTTAAATTAGTGTTCTAACACAAATGCAAGATATTTACATAAGTTTAGGAAATTGGATATTCAAATATAATTGAATTTTCTTTTTGTACTGCCCTAAAGAGCTGTTTACTAATCATTAATTTTTGTTCGACTTACAAAATAGTACTTTAAAAATGGGAAATATAACTAATTCGTTTCACACACACAAATCTGAATTATTAATAAAATACATTTAGATAACAACAAATTACAAAAGAGAGAGAGAGATTAAAACTATAAATAAAAATGCTTTAAATTGATTTAAATATTTTATTTTCATTGAGAAATAGAGATAAACTTTGTCACATTAATTTTGGTTAATCTAATTTCAATCTTAAAACTAAAATAATTCACTGAAAATTTAGAAAAGTAGGGCCTTTGCCTACCTTTTTACAGGTATTATCACTAAATCTGACATTTTAAAAAGCAAGTACATTTTATTCATTTTCTTAAAACTTCCATTTTTCTACTTTCTTATTTCAAATAAGAAATTTGTTTGCAGTTTGTTTATTTCATTTTCATATGAAACAGAAGTTTCAGATAGATTTATACTTTACAAACACTTCATTTTTCTGTTGGTTAATCCAAAATCAATTAATTCAAAACAAATGTTAACATACCAAAATATAAGTTTTCATTTTTAAAAAAAACATAAAATTAAAATTGTATATAAAAAAAATTAATATTAACAATACAATAAATAAACATTTGAATTTTCTATTTTTAAAAGTGTTTAACATGTCAAGCAAAAATCAGTTTTAAAATATCCCTTCTAATAACATAAATCCAACTCAGAATTGAAATATTTTTCACTCTTATCTGGGTCAATATTTATTTTCCAAATTATTGCATATTGGAAAGCATTTAAGCAATTTTATTCATCAGTATCTGATAAGAAAATTCATTAAATGTCTACACCAGTTGCTTCATCATAGTCACTTTATGTGAAATTAATCTGACCTGCCACTAAATGAAGTAATAGTGTTACTGATAAAATATTTACAATTTTTACTAGTGTAGTGAAATAATGTGACTAGAAATTTATTGGAATAATGTATGATTTTTCATTCATTCTCAGAGATTTGCTTTAATAGGACCTGGTAAACATAATTTACACAAAGTAATCAAGTATTTGTATAATTCCTTAACTAAAAAACAATTTAAAAATGCATGGTGAATATAATATTATTTCCTCAAAAAATTACACTTCGTAGTTATATTGGAAAATATTGAATCAAATATAAAATTCTGATAATGAATTTAAAAAAAAAATCCAAACTTACTTGATAACAATACAAACTATAGAATTTTGGAAGCAGTGTTCTCGGATTTTGATTCAGATTCTAAAAAAAATTTTAAAAAATTTTACATAACAGGAAGCAATATTGTTTAATTATTTAAGCAGCAATCTCAATAAAACTGCGTATTTTAAAAAACAAGAGCACTGTGTGTGACAAAAAAAAAAAGTAAAATATTAAATTACGATACAGTGTAGTTAGAGTATGCTAACCACTATAGTTTCATACAAAAACAGCAAAAACTTTGTAACTACCATTACCAAGACAATATATTATTTTCAATGCAGAAAAGAATAATAACAATAAGCAAATTGAATGTTAAGACTTTAAAAATAAGTCAAGCATTTTATTTTAAATAAATACATAAATGAATAGGTTTCAATGTCACTGGTTTGATTGAGTGTTTATTAAAAAAATACTTAAAAACAAAACAAGGACAATTAATGATGGACCTCATAATTCTCAGCCTCAGTCAAGCAAAAAGAGTGACAACTAAGCTGGCACCTCCACCAGACTTGAGGAAAGAACAGAAAAAATGTTCCAGTCTACAAATGGGAGAAGGTTCAGTAATGGTAGAGCCTTTAGTCATGATGGATTATTTGATTTACAATAAACTTCAGGATGTATAGATTCTGCACAATATCAAAAAAAATGTTCCAGTCTACAAATGGGAGAAGGTTCAGTAATGGTAGAGCCTTTAGTCATGATGGATTATTTGATTTACAATAAACTTCAGGATGTATAGATTCTGCACAATATCAAGTTATGTTATATGACCATGACACTATTTGAACCTTTATTAGGAGGTGCTAACTGGATATTACAGCAGGACAATACTTCTTGCCATACAACTAAATCTATACATTAAATGGTTTAAACAAAAAATTAATGTTTTGATAATTAATGACCCAGACTTAAATCTCGCAGAAAGCTTTTGGGAGTATATTATGTAGCAAAATTTAGGCTGGTAATAAACAGTTTTCCTCAACTGGATAGTGATGAACTAGAAGTAGCCATAGTAAAAAAATGGCACAAAACCACTAAGAGATCACACCGCACCAATGGGAGGACTTGGAGCTTTGACAGATTTAACGTCCATCAGCTCTGCTACATGACCGGTCCTTAATGGCATCAGGACTCGAACCCATGACTCGGATGAAACAACACAGGTGACAAGTTTGTGACCATGACTACTAGGCTACCCCAGACTTTCAGCTACAGGTTGGAAAATTTCATTAATATCAATATTTTTTATGCTTATCATTTAGAATGTCAAAGCAAAAACATTTGACTACAAATTTAAAAATATAGAGCATAAACACTTGAATCCAGACCTGTTTTCAATAAATATTCTGTAACTCATTTTTTGAAAGAAAAGGTTCATGAGATCAAATCAACAATTCTGTTTCTGTTTAAGATGGAGGGAGGAGGTATTAAAGTGCAAACAATACATAACAATTGAAAATAAACTATTTTATTTTTAAATAAACAAGTTTAATTTCAATTTGACACAAAATTCTTATTAATTTTGTAACATTATCAAAACGGAAAATATACTTGAAGAAAAAAAATTGCTTTCAGAAAGGAAAAGATTTAAAGCTAAAAAATTAAACACAGGTATCTATCAGACAACTTCTTTCTGACAAGAAATATTTTTTCATCTCCATTTTGATACATTTTAAATTTATTTAAAACATTCAGTTAATTTACTCGATGTGTATCTTCAAGGGACTAATAGATACTATGAGACAACCTTTTATTAATAATGATTTTATACATCATACACAAAATCAAAACATCCAAGAACAAAAATAATTTTAAATAAAGTCAATGTGATGAAGCAAATTGTTGCAAAATGGTAAATTCTTATTTTCTAATAAACCCTCCACTCTTTATATTTATTTTCTACAATTAAAATTTCATAACAATACAGAAATATACCATATAATAGCCAGGCAAGAGTTTTGTGAGGAATTCAGCTTCTTTATGCTGAACAGTCTTTATGATAAACTCATCATCATCTGTAAGATAAAAGATGCTACCACTAGCACCTGGGTTCGTCAACTCAACCAATGGGTAATTGCACAAAGAAAGCTGTAAATATAAAGATAGATAACAATGACAGTAAAATAATATAAAATCTTTTCAAAATGCTCAAATTTGTAGAAAAAAATATTTTCCTAGACTATTCTATGTAAAAATTTATTGCAATTCTTAATTATAAGAAATATGCTTTTATTAAAATTAAATGTGCCAAGATACATAACACATAAAAATGCTAATATAATAAATGTCTTTTTTTGTTTGTTTGTTACTCCTCTAACAATATGAAAGAGCCTAGAAACAGAAGTTAAAAATTTATTTTCAACCTATTCCAATGTAAGAGTATTATGGCAAACTGAAAATAGCACATTTTTTTAGGGTCAGCCTTAAATCATGGAAGAATAGAAAACTTTCTATGATATAATAATAGCATTAGCAGTTGTGTACTTCAGTTTGAATACAAAAAGATAAAAGAGTTAAAAATATTATTTCACCAAGTTTCTCATAAACTATAAGCTAAATAAATTACTTACATTCAGGTACATTATTACTAATGGGAATAATAAAAAATGTATTAAAATGAAGTTTCTTCAAGCACAAGAAAAAACAAAACAAAACTTTAAAGAAAATATCTGAATATGCCTCTTTAAAAAAATTTCATTTCCTCAATTGTTATTTTTCAGATGAGAGACTGTAAATGAATGCAAACTTATAACATTTTATTTCTCCTCATGAAAAATTACAAAAAAGTTTAATTTGCAAGAGGAAAATAAATAGTTTTTTGTGTGAATTTTAAACCTTTATTGAAAACATTTAGGATTGAAATATGACACATCTTAAATCCACAGAAACTAACATAACTGTACTCAATGTATCTTTTTTTGATATTTTTTAACATTTATCTAAAAAATCACAGAAGTATCTAATGCATTTTTATCATTTATGCATATCGCACAAAAATTACTTAAAAAATGTTCTAAAATATACCAAAAAATCATCCGGTTCTATTCCAAACAGATCTCTGAAGTAACGGAATGCAACTGGAGCATATGACTTGAAAGTGAATTCATTATAATGGTGTGCAGGTGTTATATTACTACCATCCCTAATGTAAAAAAGTAACAATTATTTATGTACTTTAAAGTAATAAGAATAAAATAGTATTATAAAAAAAATTTTACAGGATCTACTTACTTAGGAAACACAGTTGTTTCTACAATAGTAAAATCTTGCATAAGCAAATCCCTTTCTGGCTTTGATGCTAATGAGCCAATGGCATGCCCAATGCCTAGTTGAATGGAGCCCATTATTTGTGATGTTTGAATCTAAAAAATGGTTTAAAAAATAGCACATATTCTAAAGTTAATTTTAAAAATTTTAATGTTGATTTCAAAAGTTTTTTTGAAAAAAAAAAATCATAAAAAAATTTTATGAATAAAATAATAGAAGTAAAAAAAAACATAATGAAGCCCAATCACAATATCCTTCTAAAGAAATATAAATAATTCAAAGAATTATACATATATTTTTTTTCCATTAAGTAGGAAGAATCTGTAACTCACATAATTTGATGTTTCACCTCTGTTTTGTAATAGATAATAAGAAATCAAGTCAAATCTTTGAAAATAAATTATTTTATCACCAATGTATACAATTCCATTTAAACTCTTACAGGAATGTAAAAAAATTAGTGGGGAGGGGGGGCACTCAATTTTTTTGAAAGGCTTTAAAGGAAATTAATAGTTAAGAGTAATTAATATGGTTGACGGTATAAACAAAATATAAGCAATTGATCTACTTAAAAGTAAATGTACAAAGAAGAATATATAAGGAACTGTGATGTCAGAATAAACTGAAAAGCTGATTTTAATTTCAAACTTCTCATTTGTAAGAAATAAAGATTTTTTTCCCTTTGTTTTAAAGAATATAGTAATACATTGAATTATTTTATCTTAATTATAGCAAGTGTTTATTTTCCTCCATATTTTTAACTGAGCAAAAAAAAAAAAAAAAAATTATATTAAGAGTTTTACTCATTAAAAAAATAAAAATGCTTAAAATCCTTACAAATTATGTTCAATATGAATAACAAATTAGATGAGCATCAAAACAAATTGTTTAAAAACATGATTTCAAAGTAAAGATTTTGTTCCTAAATTAACCACAGTTCCATTTTTAAAGAATAATCATATTTTAATTTTTGCAATTGACATATAATCACTGTATTTAAAGAAAAAATAAAACAGTTAAGCAAAATTACTATCTTTCTATGATGACTAAAACTTTCTTTTAATCTTATAACTAATATTTTGAGATAAATTCAGCAGTTTTAAATATCAAATAAGTTCAAACATAAGTTAGAAAATATATTTTAGAGAAATAAGCTAAAAGAGGCTAAACTAATAGGTTTCATTTATATAAATTATTATTTTGTGATCCAGTTTCACAAACATTTTTAATAGTATTTTTTAAAAAAAAAAAGAAAAAGAAGTTATTTAGATATGCAACAAGAAGTTGCAAATGTTTCTTTAAAAAAACATTTAATAACATCAAATATGTAAAACCTTTTTGAAAGTAATTTCTCCTTCTTCATTGACCCTACGGTGGCCTATTTTCCTTTCTTTACCTTTCCGACGATCCAGCATCAAACCTGGTGTAGCAGGGGGGGCACTAGTTGGTGTTTTAGGCCCAGCCATGGCTTGCTGTTGAAGATCTTGAGTTCCAGTAACCTTAATGAATTAACAAATAATACAAGAACATGAAAGTTTTAAAAAAAATAAATAAATTTTTTTATTTAATCCAAAAATATTATATAAAAACGTGCTGATTTCATTTAAATTATTATATGATATAAAACCAACTGAATGTTTTATGCCATATTAAATACACAAAATATTAAATATCTATTCTTCTAAAAGTTTCAAGAATAGGATTTAGAAAAAAGTATAAAAACTCCTATATTTTAGTATTTCAAATTACAAAAAGAATACTAACAATGTCAAAAATTTAAGACAATTTTAAAACTATTTCTATAAATTTTGATAGCATATGATATCAAATTTAAGTCCTACCTGTCATATAAGTTTCAGAGGATTAAGAATAATTTTTAAAAAATTAGATTTTAAGGTGACAAAAGAAAAATTTATTCATACAGTGTAAGTTTTTGTTGAAAATGTTACAATAATCCCCTGGGGGGGGGGGATTATATTCTTCATAAAATAATAAATGCAGGTTATATACATAAGACAGAAACTCATTTATATTTGTATAAAACCTCCTCCTGACTTATATTTTTTTAGTAAAAGGATGTAAACAAACGGCACAGCATTACTGTCAAACAAATTCAAATTGAGAACAGTATGATAAAGTTAGTTTTTACATTCTGATTAATGAAAATGTGAATAGAAATTGAAGGATACATATTTCGACTGATACTCTAGTTCAGAGTAGTGGGAGATGCTGTTAGTTAAATTTATTATGACTTTTAAAATATAAATACATAAAGCATGAAAGAAGGTACCAGATAAAGAATTATTTTCATCATTTAACAGATTAAAAATTGAATCTAAGTTTTGGTGTAATACTAATTTGACAAATCCAAATTTAAAAAAATTACTAGATAATCATAAATCTTTTGAATACTTGTCAGCATAAGCATCTAGAACATATAATTAATTGAAGAGAGGGTACCTTAAAACATTATTTTATTAAGATTTTTCCAAACATTTTGTATGGAGTTATCTATGTTCGTAAATAAACTGGAAATCATCTTTCGATATGAATACAACATACCATGTATATATATTATATTGTGCAAAATAATACTCTTTACCACTGAAATGCTCATTAAAGGTAGTTTATGGAAATGCTTTACAAAAATGAGAATTGCTAGATTGATACCATTTAGGACCTAGGTATGAGACAAGAGTTAAAGCTTGTGTGTGTTTAAACTACAGAGGTCATTTAACAATCAATGAGAGTAAAAAATACATAGTATTAATGTTAAGAAATTATTTTTTGACTTAATAAACAGCAAAACTCAAACAATTCTGAGATATATTTTTTAAAGTCTTACAAAATATGTGTTTTTATGTTTCTTCAAACCCTACCTCCACTTTAATACACAATTAAAACCTTTTGCAAAATTAAAAAATAAATAAATAAAATTAAATTTAAAAAAATTCAACAGAATTTTAAAAGAAATGCATGTATAGATTGAAAAACTCCAATAAAAAATAAAAATAATATTTTAAGATATAAAATTATATACTGTATCATATCATCAAATTATGCATCATAATAGCAAGAGTTGCACATTAACTTACATCTAATGGAGGTGGTTTAGCTTTCTTTTCTGGATGACCATCTAGGAAAAAAATTATTTTAAAAATAGACAATATAAGAAAGTTATCAAAAATGAATTTTGAATTTTAAATCCACCATTAATAAATGAGGTATTCACAAGAAATTTTATGAACGTATATAATTTTCTTATTTATGCACATAGAAATTGTTACACAAGTTTTTAAGAATTCCAATCATTTTTATAGAATAATGAATATTATTCAAAATAAATTACACAGTACTGATGATCCTAAAACTTCATAATAATAAGGTTACAAAAGGTAAACATATCAAAAGGAATAAATCAAAAATTTGTTGAAGAAATTTGAAACATTTTCCATGCAATTTATTTCGCAGTTGCGATACTTTTCAAATAAAATTTATGCAAGCCTTTAGGCAAGTTCAATATATTATATATAATTCATTATGTATTTTTGCACATAAGCTTTAAAAACAATTTTTCTCTTTTTATAACTAAATCGATCAATTTCAGATAATGGTAAAAGTTTTATCTCTTTAATATTTAAAATGCTTCTATTAGTTTTCATGTAATATTAAAATATGGAACATATTATTTTAAGAAAACTGTGTGACTAATTCTTTAAATATTAAATCAAAACAAAATCATAAAGATGAATAATTTTATTCACTTTTTAATAATTATTATTTTTACTATAAATGTACAAAAAATTTGTTTGCATCATAAAGTTATGAATAAAATAGATAAAAGTGAAAACATTTCAGAGCTTTATTCTAGAATATTTTAAAAATCCAACTTACATTTTCATTAATTTCCTTTAAAAAAATTTTAAAACACGATATTAAATTATCCCCCCCCCCCCCCCAAGTTATATCTGTTTGTAATGAAATCACAACTGCAGTTTGATTCTGAAGGGGGAAAACAATGAATTTTTTTTTAAAAAAAACTCATTTATAACTTACAACATACTTTTTTAAAAATCTATACGCAAGAAAAATGTGTAGACAAATCAATAAAGTTATACATTCTGAAAATTAAATATGATTTAAAGAAACACTGAAATTGTAAAAAAAAAATTCAATTTTGTAATCTTGGTAAATTATAAATGAAGAGTTAATAGGCAATATCAGGAAGCAAATGGATTTTTACAAAATCAATATATTCATGTATTAATAAAAAAAATTCATACTATAATACTTTTAAGAATAGAAATTTCTATCTAAATAATAAAAACTTTCAATAATATTAGCAAAATTATAACAATCTATTTTTATAATAGTGCCAAAATGACCTTAAACTACTTACTTGATTCTATACAAAAATCATGAAATAAAAAATTGTATAAGAGTTTCAGATTTTTTTCATATATATATATATATGAAAAAATAATCATAAAAAGTACATTTTATAAACACAAAACATTTTAAAATCATATATATATAATGCAGGTATTTTCTTTGATTTTTTGCAGATTGTACAACATTGAGAAAAAGATTTTTTTTTAAGTACCCAACTCTGAATATTGTGGTTTTTTTTTTTTAAAAAAAAATGGTTTGTGTTCAATGAAATCAACAGAATAATACCTTCAGTTGCAGTTTTAGGATTTTCATCGCCACTTTGACCTGGAACTGCTGCAATATAATCACAAAGGATTTAAGTAAGAGCTTTATTAAATTTTAATATAAAACTAGTATTTAACAATAAATCATTTATTATTTACATGACTTATTTTTATATAGAGCTATTTCTACTTTCTTTTCAAAGTATTACTTGCATTTGTTATTCAAAATATTTATTTTATTTTTTTTTTTTTTCAATTCTGTAAAAAAAAAAAAAAAAATAATAATAGTTAAATATTTCACTTTTTTGACAACACAGTTAGTAATTAATAATTATACAGTAGCATTAAGGATAAACCTAAATGCAATGCATGCTGAAAAGCAAACTGTTCATAAAAATCAATTGATTAAACAGAATGAGAAAATTGCAAGTTTGATGAATAAAAAGAGCAAGACAAGTGCAATTCTCTTTATTTTGTCATCAGAGGTGAACATTTATACCACATATTCCTTGAAACTCAAATCATTTTATTAATTGTACTACTTCATACACCTTTAGAAATCAATCAGTTTATCACAAACTTTTGATTATTTTGCTGAATAATAATCACTAAGTTGAAAAATGAGATTAATACTAAATTTAAATAAAGTTGTAAAATGTTTCACTCTTGAGAATATAATTTAAAGAATAGAGTCATGTATTCAAACTGTTAAGATACATGTGTGATAAGAATAAATATTGTATAATAAAGTATTAGTTATTTTAAATTGTGTGTTGGTGTTTCTGTAAGTTTATACAAATTGCATCTAATTTATCAGACACTTCTATAGAAATATATCCTACACTGAGCACACACATAGAATATCTTTCAACAAATAGAGGATTTAAAGCTACAGACTTCAAATGTTATTAATACAGAAAACCTGTTTAGAACAGCCTTCACTAAAATATTGCAACATTTTAATTCTTAATTGATCTAGAAGCAAATAACCAAAGATAGTTCTGATCAAGTTTTATAATTAAATATTGTTTTCAATTATATTAGCTTTTTGTAGAGTCCCTATCAAAAAAATTTCCAAACACTTTCAAGTATTTTATAATGAGGCAAGCTACTATTTGGTGATTAATTGAAACAAAGAGCATGCACATATTACAAGCCAAAATATAAATTTCAACATAAGTTCAGAATTTATCATATTTCCAAATAGTACGTCACTGGCAAACTTTTCTTAAGCTGAAAGACATCTCAAAGCGAGATGTTTTTATCAACAATGAATTAAAGACAATAGATATATAAAGTTATAAGCTGAATATTTTGGGAGGAGGAAATCATGTTTCTTGATCATGTGAATTATGTATAGAGCATAATTCCTTAATAGTTTTTGGATATTTAATGTTGATAATTGTTATTTGCTATACATTTTATTGAATTAAAGTTTAAATAATCTAATCAGAGTTAAAAGCATGTTAAATGTAAAACAGGGTAATTAAGAACTCTTATATTAAGTCCTCACAATGTATATAACAATATAAAGAACATAGTTTAAAAATAAAGTGAGTGATTGAGTGAATGTGAAAATTATTGGCACAAAAGCTAGATGTGGCTATGATGCACCAAACAAGAATTAACTGGGGTCTAGAAGTGAAAAAATTTGGGGGGGAGGGGGAAGAAAACTTGGTTGACAAGGAGGAGGGTCAAAAATAGAGAAGATTGCTAGGGTAACCCGGGAGGGAGGGGGCATCACCCTTATTTACCAAAGACTGTAAACCCCATAAGAAAGAAAAAGACTACTGGGGGATCTCGGGGTCATGATGTTTTAAAAATTAAAAGTGACATGGGCAATATGAAGGCTATATGCTTTCACAAGGAAACTTGAAATAATGAATCATGGTAATTTCACTAAGACTTTCTCAAATGAATTAAAAGATAACTAACTTAAATCTGTTAAATTATTCAATTAACAATCATAATTTATCGAATTGAAGGTCTGCATTAAAATAAATTTTTCTCAATGGAAAAAGATAAATTAAAATTTTTGGTATTTTTTATTTAGAAAATATGGTACTTGTCTGTTATAGCAGCGCCCGTCAAATTATGATTACACCTTGTCATGGTCGAACTTGTGAAGTCTTATCTTTTGATACAACCTACTTGGCGATATATACTTGCATGGCAATTAATCATTGGGCGCTGCTATAATAGACAAGTACCGAAAATATTGTAAAAATAAAACAAACACTGCATTAGAAAGCCTTTTTTTTAAATCAAATCATAAATGTGTATATATATATATATACATGCAAGTCATAATGTATGAATTTCCAAATGAAGCTAGAATAGCTACAAATTTCTAAAATTTACAACAAATTATGAATCTTTTAGCATCACTTTTCATTTAAATTGAACTTTAAATCAACAGATGCACAACTGCTACTGAGGATATATTAAAATAAGCCAAAATAAAAATTTTAAAAAACCTTATTTTCCAGCAAATATTTTAATACAACAGTGTATTAGACAGGATTAGTAGATAAAGAATATAGTACAAATATTTACAAGATTAACAAATATTATCAAGACATCATGTAATTTGTCTGTTTAAATATTACTTAATAACTTTTCAGGTTGTTATCACTTTGTAAATAAATGTAATGATTAAATATATCAACAAAGTATGATAGTACAAAGTAGTGAAAATAAATGAATTTATATGTGATAGAGAATGAGAGCTTAACATATTCACAGACAGTTTTAAAAAATGTTCCATCTTTGTATAACTTTTTAATACTAACAAGTATCCTGATAGGACAGTTTATTGGTATTTTTATATATTTAAACATAATAGTGTGACTACTCGAGGTGTCATTTATTCATTACGGAAAATATTTATTCTGTCATTACCTATGGAAGGGATAAATATTTAACTGCTATACCATCCAGTCCAAAAACTGTTAATACACTTTTTCAGCATTTAATTTTATACCAACCTTTATTTACTAATTAAATATTAGTGCCTACACATACACAAAAAAACTTTCACTAATCATTTTAATATGTTTCCATTATTTCAGATTATTTAGGAAGTTTACTTGAAAGTTTCTTAAAATTGCAACAAAAGATAAATATAAAAATTAGCTAAATAATTTTCTTTAAAAAAATTTAATATGCTTGTATTACAAAATACAATTCTTGTTTAGCAAAATATTTTAAGAAAATTACAAACACAAACAAGAAAAAGAAAAAAAAAATTCAATTTTAAACAGTAGAATACAAGATGTATGAATGCAGGAAAAGAAACAAAAACCTAAATGTTAAATCTACAATAAACCGATCTTAATTTTTTTTTTTAATAAAAAAATCTACATATTTAAAGAAACAAGGATAATCAAGTATTTTAACCAAATACATTAAATATAGCTTATGAGTTTCATGATCTTTCAATGCTTTCGAAATATCAAACATAAGATATTGTTGAAGCAAATGATGTTTCGCTTGTGTAGCCTAACACATTAATAGGATTTATATATATATAATTAAATATGGATTCACACTGATATATTTCAAAATAGTTTTTTTTTTTTTTTAATTTATAAATAATCTGAATTCTATTTTAAATATGTTAAAACTGATTTTTCATAAGATATCATGAGATTGATCAAAGATTTAAAGGTTAAAATTTGGTCAAAAATAAGAGATATGTAATAAATATGCATTGAATATCAACTCTCCTTTATGACTAGCAAAGAGGTAAAGAAATACTAACAAAATAAGTGCATAATACATCATCAATGTTGGCTAATTTCTATGTTTAAAACTGCTTGACAATAACATTGATATTTCAAAAAAAAAAAAAAAATTACACAAAATACTCTTGTCTACAAAAGAGATTTTTAGCCCCCAAGTGGCTATCATTTTAAGTAGGCTATAAAATGGCATACCACACACAGATCACTTTCCAATTTTTTAAAATGTAAATTCAATTTTTTTATAGCCAAGTTCTATTTCCTGATTTTACAGTTCTATCCATAAACTAAAAGTTACATTTTTCAGTATTCTTTTAAATTATACTTAATAGTTTTGGCTCTAATGTTCAATATAAAAACTTCGTAAATTTAACTATTAACTAGGATATTATTCAAATATTTTAATTTCACTGTTCTAGCCATAGGATTAATGTTAATTGTTTCTATATTCTTTTATACTGAATTGAATAATTTACACTATCCTTACATTTTAAGTACATTTAGCTTTAAATATATTCAGTTCAATAATTAACCGTTTCCTTTAATTTTAGTAACCTTTAGCTTATATTATATTAAATTATATGTAATTTTAGTGACAAGTAGTTTTTATTAAATTGAATTATATGTAATTTTAAAGACATAGATTATATAATATTCAATTATATATAATTTTAATTACATTTAGCTAGAAATATATTCAGTTTAACAATTTATTGTTTCTTTAATTTTAATTACATGTAGCTAAAAATATATTCAGCTTAATAATTTACTGTTTCCTTTAATTTTAATTATATTTAGCTTACAATATATTTAGTTTAATAATTTATTGTTTGTTTTAATTTTAATATTGGAAAAAGTATATTATGGTCCATTTCAATATTTCATCATTTACTTTAATTCTCATATTTAATTTAATAATTACAGGATGAGTACCAAAAGTAAGTTGGAAAAAAAAAAAATTGTGTAGAGCACAGCATTAGGGAAATATAAAATTCGTTGTACTCAAGTCAAATTTTTCAGACTGTTTTATTAAAGAATCTTCACAACAAATAATGATAAACAAGGATAATTAAGAGGATGTAGATTTCTATGTACAACTATATTTCTTAGCTATGTCTTTTTAACTGCATACAATAATTACAAATTAAGCAATCCAAAATTTTTTGATAGTAAATAACACAAAATTTATAAATCATATTTTCTTGTACCCCAATACAGGAAGAAATATAAACTTGTTGGAACATAATTCAAAAAATAAAAATACTAAGCAAAATGTTCACACACAAAAAATGAGTTTTCTGACTCTAGACGGCCCTTACTAAAACAGAAAAATATTCTAGGTATCTATTTTTATTTTATTGACATATATTTTACTAAATTACAACTTCATTAACTTTTTATTGCTTTCAATCAAAAACTTTTTTCCTTCAAATATAAACAGGGAAAAAAATGCTAAAAAAAATTCCAATTCCAACCATTTAATACACTTTTATAACTTACAACAAAATGGAACGATTGTTTCGATGCACAGTACATTTAACTACATTTTTAAAAACTTACCAGTTGAACTGCTGCTACTGACTTCAACTGTCGTTGCCTTGAGTTCTATTATAGTATCACTGGATTTTGTTCCACTTAGACTAGACTTAAACTCTCTATCCATTTTTGTAAATTTATTATATGAATCAAGATTTTCTGTAAAGTAAAATTTATTTCCTTACTCAAGTAAAATGTAAACTTGTCTAAACGATGTGTTGAAAAAGCTTTGTGTAAGAGAGTGCTGCACTGGTCTTCTAACTAGAATTCATAAGTCCATTGTCCTCAACATTAATTTATACAGATTTACATGCCTTAAATTAATACCAGAACTGAGCTCCAATGTTATATTTTAGTTCATTTGGCTTCGTTTTAACCCTAACTACAGGAAATAAATTACCTAGGAAAATTTATTGTGATATTTTTCCATCTTGTATACTAAGTAGGACTACAAAAAAAAATCTTTAAAATAAAGCCCTATACAGAGAAATCGGAAAGTAATTGCAAATAGTAGGTACATGCAGGTAGGTTTTAGATATCACAAATAAATACATCAACAGCGCAAACGAAACATTGCGAGAGTTACGATTTCAACCTCGCTGCAGCCAACCTCCTACTACTAGCGTCTCAAGACAGGAATGGCTGTTCATCGTGAATATCTAGGCGACTTATTCGCTTTCACAATCAAGTCATAAATTGCCAAATATGGCAGACTACTAGCGCGAAAGGAGGGGGAAAAAGCGTGTCATTTCTCGGCAAAGTGACGTGAGATCATTTTCTGTCAAAGGGTTTACCTGAGAAAACTATTATAAAATTCTCGGAAGATAATTATTTTTTTTTTCTTAAAAATAAAAGTTATTAATGGTTAATTTTAATCTCTATTGCGTTACATAAATCCGAAACACAAGCGATGAAATATCCTAAAGCAAAATATTGGTTTACTTTTCAATATTGCCATTCTTTACAAAAAATGATTTTCTGACAGACTTGTAATTCGATTAGTTTTATGAGTAAAACATTTCATGATACGTGTTTTATAATGTACCTTATTTTTGTTTTAAATAATACATAATGCAGTGAAAGAAATACAGTGAGTTTTAATACATTGCTGAAATTAAATAAACTTTTGAATGTTATTTGAAAAAATTAAATTTTGAATCATACACTTAAGTGAAAAGATTACACACTTATTTTGTTGACAATGTATAGAAGTATTTTATGCATATTTAAAAAAATATATCTTTGAATTTTGAATTTATAACGCTTCCTGATGGATATCTGTGAGAAATATGTGACTTAGGAAGCGAGGAGGAAAAGCAAATTTTGGTTTGAAAGAAACAGCCGCACAATAGAAGCATAAGTTCACCATCAAAAAAAAGTATTTCTCATAAAAATAAAATAATGATAAAGAATTATATTGGAGGATATGGCTTATATATGTCACCTTATTAAAATCTATTTTAGATAAATTTTATGGAAAGTAATTTGGGAAGTACCAAGTACGGCTGAGTACGCTAAAATGCAAACGAAGACTATGATACTTAGCGTCACAAAGAGTTTCAGCATTTGTGAAGAGTAGGAAAATTTATTGAAAAGATGAGATTACAATAATTCTACATTTCGACCAAAATTTCTCTTTCAATAGCCTGAGATTAGATTGCGAATCATAAAAATGAGTTTTCCGAATAAAGGATCGTGTCAAATAATATAAAAATAACGACACAAAGAAAAATATTCATTAAATAATAAAAACATTGAACATATTTTACGACACTCTTGTACTTAATCATGAAAAGAAAAGTGTTCAGTACGTTTATACAAAAAAAAAAGTTCCAACAAATCATATATTATTCTTTATTAATAACAAAGATTTTGTTGTTCATAAACAACAATGTCCTCTTTGTCTTTATCCTTCCGATTACTTATGATAGCGAAAGATTTAACCGGTAATTTTTCCATGTCTAATCCTAGATGGTAGTAAAACATATAATTAAATAAATTTTAACGTTCTTAGAAATAAAAATAACAGTCGTAAAATCTATTCATATGTGTGACAGTGTATGTGAAAGACGTATCTCAACGTTAACTAACTCAGAGTAATATGATTAAAGTGAATTGAATCAAATCTAACAAAAAAATTTTAAAGGGGAAATCTTTAATAAGTACATTAACTAAAAAAATAGTTTATAGTTTAAAAATAAGATTATTCTTGTAGGGAAAAAAAAAGCGATAATTTCTGGATATTTTTTTTATTCCTCTTGGGAGAGAAAGTTAACGTTTCTGATGATTTTTTATACATAAATTTTGTTTGAATAAATAAAAACTTGCGTTTCAAGAGCAATTTTTTAAGCATATTTTCCTTTCAAATTTATTGTGCTCTAGAGAAAACGTTCCCTAAAATTTTTAATTCAAAATAATTAGACTTCCTTACAGCTATTGACTCGAAATATAGAAAGCGGCTTGTAAAAAAGAATAAGGATTTGTTTCCATCACATTTTTCATACAGCTTGCAATATTTCATGCTACATCCCTCGAATTTCTTGATTGATATTGGTCTTGAACTGAGAGATGGTTTTAGGATTATTAAAGTAAACACAATCACTGAGATAACATCAAAGAAAAAAAAAGTATAGTACAATAAGATCAGGGGAGCTGGATAACTGTTTCCAAGTTCTCGAGTTGATGTTCCTAGTTTGTCAGCAGTGCCTTTATTCAACACGATTGAGAGGGACCTGGCTGTGAGTCGAGTTGGATCATCCAGTTAGTTATTAGAATATCTTTGATAGATACTTTTCTCACGTAACCAAGGCTAATATCTTAGGCCTAAAAGGTAGGCCTTCTTAAATAAAATGACACAGACACACGTATGTTCACACAGACACAGTATCTATGAAAACAAGATAATCTTTATTTGCATAGAAAGATTAGGTAATTTTTGCAAGCTGCGGACGCAATTGTGTATTTTCCAGAATTAAAATCCCAAGTATTGATTTTCGAATCCTGATAAAAAAAAACCTCAATAAATAAATAAAATAATAATAAAATTTTACAAAAGTTATTCACATTTTAAATTGCATAGTGATCTTTCAGTCCCCTCAGTATATATGTTTTGTAACAGGTGTTCTTGACTAATTAAGGTTAGCTTTGAAATAAAGTTTCTGAAATTCGCTGATCAATTAAAAGGAAATAAATTAATAAGTATATATCAGGCTATCTTTCTTATTCTGGGATTAGAAGATTTGTTTTTCGTCTGAAAAAAAAACTACGATTAGAGTCAAAACTAGATAGTATTCAAGTATCAACAGTTTTCTTTTCTTCAGTTAATTTAATTCACTTCTTTATCATTTTGTAAATAAAATAATAAAAAAAAGATAATCTTTCGTATTTCAAGCGAAAGTCGAGTAACGACTTTCGAAATATTTTTGTGAATCTAAAAAAAGGCTTTAGTTTTTGGTGTAGCTCATTAAAAACACCTTTTTTGTAACATATAATTATAATTTAATATAAAATAAAATCTGAGAGAATGCAGATTTCGTACCATAAAACAGCTCTTTAACTAAAGGTAACCGCACTTCATAATAAAAAATAATTATTAAATTATGATTTCTAAAATTTTAGAAATTTTAAAATATAATCTTAAAAAAAAATTTAGGTAAGACATCTGTGTGAAAAGAAATACGCAATTTTTTTTCATATCGAGTTTTCCTAAAATATATTACAATTTTTTTTTCGAATGTTTAGGTATTAAAATATTAGAATAAAATTGTTATTTGAACGATAGAAATGCACACCTTTTTAAAACTTTATGCAAAAAAAAATGTTTTCTATAATTGGCGTTTACTAATAGAAAAATAATTTGAACAACCAATTATCTTTGTCATATTTTTTGCACTCCTTTATCTTGCTAAATGTTAAGACAAGCTAAGAGCCTAAATAAGATCCCAACAATACACTGCTATGCTCTGTAATTCACTCTAGTGTAGAGGGCAAATGAAGGGCAAAGCAACACCTAAGTTTGCTCTGACTTCCAAGCTCTCCTTCATTAACAACCCTTCCTCCCTCTATAAACTCAATTTTAATTTTTGTTCCTCTCTTAAAAAATTGATTTTTCATTATATATTTTATTCAATATGTCCCTCGCGGCAACTTGCTTCCGCACAACAATCAAATATTTGGGAGAGCCAAACCGGTGAAATCCTTACTCAGTTTGATATAGAAGCCTTGAAATTTTTTTAAATTTTAAGCAAATATATTAAAAATGTGCTTTACTGCACATATGAATTAAAAAAAATATGAATGAAAGGAAAGGGATAGGAAAGTGAATGAATTATTTACAACGAGGATGAGATTTTTTTTAAAGGATTTTAATTTTTTTTTTCGTACTTTTCTTATCGTAAGATAAGATTATATCATTTTTATGTCATTTTTAACCCCCCTCAATGCCTTAGATAGACTCTAACTCTAATTCTAGGTAAGAAGAGAGTATTATTATGTATGGGTTTTTTAGAATTATTTTATTATTGTAAAATTACAATACATTTTATATTATTTAAACTTTTTCGGTGATATGAAAGCAGATGGAGAAGGAAGGGGATGGTAAAAATGGTTCTTGTTTAGCTGGGTGTACAGCAATGGTCTGCAAAAGGGGATATAGGGATGGAGACAGGGCAAATAAACAGCTGATGATCAGCTGAGTAGATGAAGATGAAGGTCTTGGAGTGAGATTGTCAGCTGAAAAAGGCTATTCAAGGAGTGATGAAGGATTTAATAAAAGGGGTCTGAGTTGGAATGCAAAGTGTTATGGGGGAATTAGACGGAAGAAAGGAGCCGAAAATTCAAAAGAGAACTGCAAAATTATTTATCACAAAAACTATGAAATCTACATTGACCTTATGAAAACCAGCAAACAAATAAAAATTACAGGTATTTTTGAAGAGGATGGAGAGAGCGAAAAATCTACTTGAAGAAAAAAGATTTTGAAAGTAGAGGTGATATCATTTAATCTAAAAAATATTCTCGTTTCATTACACTTAGCAATGATGAGAGAGAAAAAATTAAATTTAGGTTGCATTAAATGAAAATAATAGTTTTTGTTTTCTTATCGTTTTGTGTTAAACATACAATAATATTTTTAGTAAAAATTAAATTTCTTATATGAGATTTTAAAAAGAAATGTTTGTTTGTAATATCTTTAGAACGCAACACCCTTTTTTGTACTGACTCTGGGTCTCACGGTTTCAAGTAACATTCAGTTTTCTGAAAACCTATCTACCGTGTAGTAGGAGGGTTACCTCTTTACACACACACATACACACACGCACACACACACGCACGCACACACGCACGCACACACACAGATATATATATATATATATATATAGTGTGTGTGTGTGTAAGGAAAAAAAGATGTCTAGAAAACGAATTATAACATTTATAATTTTAAAATCTGATCTTTTACAAATTAGGTAGTTAAACATTTTTTGCAGGCCGAACATCCGAAGAGAAAAATAGTATAAACCAATATGCAAATTACATAAATTAAAAAAAAACAAGGTAAAAAATATATTGCAACAGATATTATATATATATATATATATATATATATATATATATACATACATACACTAGTGTGCAAAAATTAAGGACTATGTCGAAAAATTAGCATATCAGCGGCACGAAGAGGCAGAGTGGATTGAGAAACCAATCAGGAAATTAACCAGGATGAGGTATGGTTGTCCATGCGCAGATATGCAGCAAGACATAATGCGGGAGTGTCGGAGTGGGATAAAGCACGCCACCGGTATAAGTTCAACATTTCTGGGAGAACGATTACATAGCGAAAATCAATTAAAACGACGATGAGTTCCTGCTTTAGATGGATTATAGTTCTTTGATTTTGCCTTAAAACATCAATCCAATACTTAGAACATATGGCCGAAATAAGCTTTTATTTATTCGGTCATTGAGGCTGAAACGAAAACACCATAAAAATATCAGATGATCATCAGAGGAGTGTATGAGCAAGAGATGGCGTTTCGCTGTTTTTTGCATTATATATCAGGGAAATTTCATTATAAACGTCAGAGACCATGTGGTATGGATGGAGGAATTTAAAGGGAATCTAAGTGTAGACTTAAAGTCTGGTAGGGACCATCCCTATAAGTCAAGAGAGTGGGAAAAAGCTGACTTTGTAGATTTTATGAGCAAGTGATTGCATAAATTAAAGTTGAAAAGGAATCGTATCAGGAAATAGGAATGAACACTGTCCTTTAAAGCAGAGAATAGGAAAGATTAGGGAATTAAATTACATATTATTGTGAGAAACAAATAGTAATATATATATATATATATATATATATATATATATATATATATATATATATATATATATATATATATAATATTCTTCAAACTTTATACTTAGATATTTGTCTGAAAGTTATTGATAGTAAAATTCACAGTCGTATTACATTAAGAGGGAAACTACAAACTTCTTGTACACAAGCTATCGTTCAGGAATAGTAACCTTTCAGTGTAAAGAATTTTAGAAATATTATATTTAACTACTTTTGTATAACAAAAATTAGTTAATTATTCTTCTAATATTCATGAAATTTAAATAAATTAGGCCAAATTTTCCTTCAGGCTATTATTCTTTTAAATTCCTTAAATTCAATTTAAAGTATATTAATTATAGAATGTTATAAATTATTTTTGTTGATGATATAAAAAAGCTTTAAAAAGTTTCCTAGTTTTTGATTTACTATTCATTTTCCAATTTGGAACTTCTATCATTTCTTATATTTTTATCTTTATTTTTGTCAATGGTGTTTTAATTTTAATTTCTTGTTGTTAGATTGTTTAATATTATTATATATATTATTAACCTTTATTATATAATATTTTTTTCTTATGTATTTTTAACTCTAACTTTAGAATACAGAGGGTGTTACCATTTTTAAATCTTCCTCCGTTTTAGCGCGAATTCTGTTACTAAGATAGCATTAATTCTTATCGTTTGCACATGGAATGACATTTTTTGAAGTAAAATTTTATTTCGGTTTCTTTTTTTCTTTTCATTATTTTCTCTTTTAGTTTCAAAAAGTAATTAGTTTAATCTTCTTTTCATTTTGCTGTTATAGAAATTATTATATATTTATGGTATGTATAATTTTTTTCCTGATATTTTCCGTCTTTTTTGTTCATTTAAATTTTGATCTTTACCTGATTTTTTAATATAAGTACTTAGTGGACAATTTGGCCTTTAAATCCGGAATGACGCCATATCATATTCTAAAGACTATGAAAGCATTAATCTTTTTTTAAATCCATTCTTTTCCTTTTTTCTTAGCTTTCTATTCTTTTTTCATGTTTTAGTTATTCTATTGGTTTACTTTATATTCATTTAGTTTACTATACTTTTAGTATCCATTTATGTAGTTTTTGCTAAAATTATTTTCAGCATATTATTTTTTTTCAGTATTTGATATTTTCTTTCAATATTTTCCAGAACATATATTTCATTTTTATTGTTTTATTTCTTTTTTATTTTATTATAACTTGTTTATTATTTTCTCTCTGTATATATATATATATGTGTGTGTGTGTGTGTGTGTGTGTATGTTTGTGAGACAAATCTTTCAATGGACCTGTAGAAGTGTATTAGTAATCAGGGTTGTAATGAGAACTCTTCGTTTCAAATAAGGCTGTATATTCATTTCAATGAGAGAGAGAGAGGCAGTTACTATACATTATTAAAATGGATATTACAAGAAGCGTAGCTTCGCCTCCAAGATTACAATAGAAGAGAACGAATTTTACCTTACATTCGAAATTATATGTAGGCATTTCTCCAGATTACTTGGTAATTCATGTGGTATAAAACAAAATTATTCCGAGGGTCTTGATGACATTTATCAGTCTAGTAGGGATTATTTTCGACAGATGTATGACTATGAGAATGTTGATTCAACACATTTTAGGAACGCGTGATCGAATAAATAAAATGGTAATTCGGAATTTTATCAGCAAATAAGGATGAACTCTTTACCAATGAAATGGGAAAAATAAGAAAATTAAATTGTTTTAAGTGAGATAATTATATATATATATATATATATATATATATATATATATATATATATATATATTAGCGGTGTGTATGTGTGAGGAATAATTTATTTCTTAACCTTCAAAGAAATGTAAATTAGATCATTTTTTGGGGGAAAGTATCTCAACTTCCCGAAATATTTATTTTCATTTGCTGTAAATTCTCAAACAGTTTCTGACAACTGTTACCGAACTTAAAAAAACAAATAGTAAAATCTATAGTTTGTAGAGTGGGAATTTTGAGATAAAACCTTCCAATCGTGAATTGAACATAAAAAAAGGTGCTTTCTTTGTATGGATATTTTTATATTCCAGAATTAAAAAAAAGAAAAATATACAGTTGTATAGGAATTTAGGTCTATCTTTGTTTCAAAAAGTAAAAAGGAAATTTTTAAAATTTCTCTTTAAAGTAATTTTGCTGCTATAATTAAAGTTATTTTATTACACACTACATATTTTTTTAAAAAAAAATACTTATACAATTTAGGAAAATCAATGAAATAATTCTGAGAATTTACTCATCAGGAAAATAAATGGATAACTTTAAAGTATTTTATAATGAACATTTAAATGAGAATAATATTCGTACGTCAGTTACTTTTTTTGAAAATATTATATCGTCCTGTAACTAATCTTATCGTTTTCTAATATTTTTTTCAGCGTTTTATAATTAAAGATAGGTAGATTAATTTATAAACTTAATTTTAATAATGAATCGTATGCTAGATGTGGTAATTTTATCATCAAATAGCTAGTTTTTTTTTATGGTTACCAGTTGTAATTTTTTACAATAATGTCTTAAATATTTCTTCTTACGAGAATACGGATATATGTTCTAGAGTGACCGAAGGTTTTCAGAATTAAAATAACTACAAAATTATTTACACTCAATTATACATTGAGAAAACTTAAAATATCCATTAAGAAACTGATTAGAAAATGAGTTTGGAATATTTCAGTCGTTAAAATTTGGTTAAGAAATTTTATGCCTGTATAAAGAAAAACTATATGGCTCTACGACTTTCAGTCTGTTTCAGATCTATTGGAACCATAGATTAAGCCATATAACTTTTGTTGAAACTCAGTGACATACATAAAACTTTAAATGTTTATCTAAGAAATAATAACTACAATTAAGTTCAATTAAGCAACAACAAGTAAACAGTTAGTATAGTTACTTTTCCTTGTCAAAATACTTACGCTCAAGTAGTTTTGAAAATATTTTATTTTATTTATTGTATTTACAATATTTAATTGTAAAAACGCACCTGAAATTTATTTGTATTAATACATACTACCTTTTAATTTATTGGTGTTAAGTATTAAATGAGATGGAACTTTGATATTTTGTTTTAAAACCTCTTTTATTTCTAAACTGACATATAAGCCATTCTGTGACACATAATTTTCACTTAATTTTTTTTATTCGTTAAAGAAAGACATAACTCTTACGAATATAGACCTAAAAAAATGTGTATTTAATGATTTATCTGATTATTGAGTTATTTATCTTTAAGAAAACTCTCTCTCTCATAATTAAGAAGAATATATATAATCACTAATTTTTAATACTCTCTGTTTACTTTAGAATTCTATTAATTATTCCTCTACTGTGTGTATAATCTTCATATTCATTAGTTTAACTTTCTTAAACACACACAAACACACACACACACACACACACACACACATATATATATATATATATATCATTTGCTGAACTCAAAACAGGATATATTAAGATAGAAAAAAGCTTGTTTTTTTACCTGTTATAATTATCTTAGTATTTGTCAAATAAAGACTTTGTGCATTTTCATCAGTTTATATATTTTTACATCATTGTCTTCACTTCTGATTTATTTACCTTTCAACAAAAACAATAATTAATTTTTATTGAAGTTCGTCTTATTTGCGCAATGTATGTGGCTATCCTAGATGGTACAATTTTCGAACGATACTTATATGCTGCGACACACAACAAAAAAGTAGGTGATTAAGTAATATAAAAATATATATTGCAAAAAAGTTTTTTAATTTGATTTTCTATCATTTTATTTAGAAAAATTGAAAAATATCATGCTTTGTACGATTTTGAATTTATATATTTCAAACATTACATTCATTCATTCATTACGTAAAAAAATTTAACACTTTTTACTTTTATTGAATAAGGCATTAAAAATAACTTTGCTGACAGATGCCACTTAACCAAGGAGCGGTGCTTATTATAAACATTTTACTATATCTAGAGGTTGACTGAATAAGTTCGTTAAACTAATAATTTTGATGAATGACATTTATTAGATTTTGTTCAGATCTCGTTTTAGTATTCCAAAAATTCAAACTGAATGTATTTTTTTTTATCACAGGGAATGAATTTTGGTAAAGATTTATTAAGCACGTATAAAATTCATGGTCATTCACTACATTTTCTATTAATATTCTAATATTTATTCAAATAAGAAATAAAGGAATTATTTGCAGTATGGAGTGATTTTTTTCTTCTTTTTTTTATGATTACTTCAAAAATATTTGTATATATTTGATCCACAGTTGGTAGACAAAATAATGGAGTCCTTTGAAATCCGATGCATTATTTTTATTAATGAGATATTGACCCACCATGGGCAAAACAGACTGAAACACTCGACGTGGAATATACTCTCATTGCCATAAGAATTTGTGCACCAAGAAAGATTTGTCAGAATAAAACGAAATTTTACAAGGTACTGCCTGTATATAGACAGTGGATAATGAGACAGTTGGCACTATGCATGCATGTCGTATGATGTGATGATCTTTTCGACTATTAGTCTGTCTAGGGCATCCTGAGCCTGGTCGCTGTGTAACAGACCTCTCTCTTGTCCAATGGTCCCAACACCATTTTAGAGTAATTTCAGAACGGTCTAGGAGGCGAGCTACTTGCCGAGCTGACCCCCCAATTTCTATCATCATTATGATTCTTCCCCTATCGAACTTTGACAGCTGCTCATATTGTATTTGATGGCAGCGTAAAGGCATTTCTAGTTAAAAAGCGTCCCTCCGTAATAGATTAAATGCACGCAAGCAAACTCTGCTAACCTGTTTTATAATCCAAAGAGTGCGAAGTTCAACGCCTTCTGGTGGCATTATGCAATGCGCAATCAAACTGCATTTCTAATCATTTACATATCTGCCTAACAGGTACCTTCATGCTGAGTTTTGTAACAATCACACTCTTACTTTTTGTTGATCAAATTTTTATGGCAGTGAATATAGATATTTCACATAAGATAACAGTTTCTAGTTTCATTTTTCTAGTAAAATATATTTTCCAATTTCGCTAGTGATGAAGGTGAAGAAATCTTTCTTTCCCTTGTCGTTCAAGATATTCCCCATTAATATCTTGGCTCCATAATATTAGTTTGGTAACTGAGGGCACACCGAAGCAATTGTTTTACTTTGTCCTTATGTTCATTTAATCATTTTGGGAAGCACTTTGTTATATAGACAGGAGCATTACCTGCTCAGGACAAGGCACATGGGAGGATAGCCAGCACCAGTGGAATAATGTGATACTGAGGTAAGTTTAAATAGGTCTGGTGTGTTACTCACTTCTTCAGAATGACATTTGGGCCTGAAGAATGTCATCAAATAGCTTCCCACGCTATCACAGACTCGTCTCCATGCCTTACAGTTGGCAGTCAAGATGTAATGCTGCTGCTCGACGTTGTCAAATATAAACTCTTCCTATGGTGGGAAACAAAGTAAAAGATGCTGTATGCAGTCCTGTAAGCATTTTTAGCTTTGATGTTAGTAACGAGAGGTTTCGGGTTTTCAACATGACCATAAAAATATAACCTGCTAAGTTCCCTACGAACTCTTCTACTTGAAATGGGTCCATATCACTGATGCTTAAACCTGCTGTTATTTGACTAATTGTAGACTTACATTTTGGCAAAGATTTCGAGTCATTGCTTGCTGCTCTTCTTTCTCTTCCCTTTATATCCATTGTTACTCAGTTAAGAAACACAAAACATGTTTTTTTTATTACTGACTATAATGTTAGATACACACACACACACAGAGAGAGAGAGAGAGAGAAGAGAGTTCCTCTTACCACACCCATAGTTTCGGCTAATTTAGACAGTGAAACTCTACTAAGATAGTAACAATAACCATGGCTTTCTACAAATCGCTGAAATCTGACATTTTAAAAGTTATTCTATGCAAGTGGTGTCATATCTGTAACTTATTACTTTTAATACATAGTTGAAATTTTACCTTATTTGTATATACATATAACAAACTGCAAAGCCTGGATCACTCTTAAAATTTTAGCAACTTCGTTTGCGATTTTTCTGCAATTGTTTCTATCATTTTGTCCACCAACTGTATTTAAATGAAGTATATTTGTAAACCAATTAATACATCTGAATTAGCAGAGTTTTGAATGTTCGTGTAATTTAGAAACTATTTTAAATTAGAAATATATACTTCTATAACAATATGATTGTAATTATGGTGACGTGTTCCTTGTCTGCTTTACCTAAATGTCATGTAACCATAACTTATATAACTGAACCACAAATAAATTTGCGTTTTCTGACAATAGTACTATTAATGTTTGAATGTTACTTTATTTTTAATGGTCTATTAATTACTACCCAACAAAATGTTGGAAAAATTAAGTTTGTTCTTTATTTTTTTTTTATGCAAACTTGTTAGAATTAAAAAAAAATTTAATTAATATTTATGAAACTTATATTTCACTGAGAACAATGTATATTTATTATTCATATATTATTAAAAACTTAACGTGAAATTATATAAAGAATTTTAAAGGTTATTTAAGTAAAAGCAAATTGCGCTTACCCTAAGATGTTTTACTTCTAAAATATTTATTGAATTTTTTTAAAAATATAATTAATGCTAAAAAAATTCTAAAGAATCTTAAATTCAATAAGTTTCAGGCTAGAATAACAACCAATACGCAAATTAAAGCAACATTTAAATTTTTTAAGGAGTATATTATAGAAAAACATTAAATTACCAAGTACACTCTATAACAAAAAAAAAAAAAAAAAAATTCACCTAGAAGGACTTGCCCGATTATAATGAAATTTCGTATACAAAAACATTTGGACCGAACATGCAAATGATTCAAATTTGGTGTCCAATGAATGAATAGCGGGAGCTACAGCGCATTGGAACTGCGCACTCAGCAGGTGTATATAGCAAGCGATTCTCAATCTGATGGTCAAATTTTCTGTTGCATTGCGATTTAGGATACCTTTCGACGACTTAAAAAATGTCTCGGCATAGGATTCGAGCTCATTACGAGCAACTGTCAGAGTTCGAAAGAGGTCGTATCATTGGATGGAAAGAGGCAGGTTGGGCAAATCGGAGAATCGCTCATCATATGGGTCGAAGCGATTAGAAGATGCTGGCAAGAATGGGTGGACACAATGGCAGATTTCGGAGTCATGAGGGTAACGGTCAACCTAGGGCCACAGCAGATCGAGAGGACAGAGGGATTGTCAGATCAGCTGTCACAGGTCCTGATTGATCGTTAATAACCATGAGACTGGTGACCCTCACACGAGTGTCCACCATGACCATTCACAGACGGCTGACAGAGCTCGTACGCTCGTACCGACCGCTACGCCACCTACCACTCAAGCCTGCATTCTGTTGAACCAGATTACAGTGGTGCTTGGCTCGATCAGGTTGGAATGATGCTGACTAGGGACGTATAGTGTTTAGTGACGAATCCCGCTTCCAACTGTGTCCTGACGATCATTGAAAACGAGTCTGGAGACGCTCAGGGCTGCGAGCAAGTCCTGCTTTCACTACAGTACGCCACTCAGACCCTCAACCAGCAATTATGATCTAGGGTGCAATTTCCCTTGATAGCCGGACCCCTCTGGTCATTATTAGAGGCACACTTACAGCTCAGCGGTACGTCGACCTCATTCTGAGACCTGTTTTGCTATCGTTCCTTTTGCAGTACACTGGCCTTATTTTTCAGCAAGATAATACCAGACCACATATAGCACGTGTTGCTATGAACTATCTTACAGCTTGTCAAACACTTCCTTGGCTAGCCAGATCTCTCCCAATCGAGCATGTGTGGGATAGGAAGGGAGGGCAACTACATCTACCAGGGAATGTTGATGACCTAGCCCTACAATTGGAGCAAATTTGGCAAGAAATACCATAACAGACCATCAGGGAGCTCTATGCCATGTCGTGTGGCAGCTTGCATCCAGGTTAGATGTGGGTCAACACCTTATTGAGCTCTTTACTTTGTAACTAGTTAACTCTGAAATAAATCATTCAGTTTTTCTGAAATTTTAATCATTTTCTATTCTGTACATCATTTTCCTATCCGCCAATTTCTGTCTCCGTCGACAGCTCCATCTTGGTGCTTCGTGTTTTTGTTCTAGAGTGTATTTCTAACTCATTTGCATCTGACATATTAGCTTCAAAAATGGTATGGTGTCTCCTATATAATGTTCAACAGAATAATTTTCTAAAAACTATACTAGTGGGTTGGAATTTCTTTTATCACAAATATATTTGGATTGATTGATTTGATAGGTTTATTAATGTCGTACTAAGCAACTACACAAGGGCTATTGATGACGGACCTTGCAATTTTGAGTCTCCATCAAGTAACCAAGACGACACAGGAGACAGCACTTCCCTCTCCAAACTTCCTTACTACGGCTTTGGGAGAACTTGGGACCCTGACCTGATTTAATGTGCAGAAAAAAAAAAGCTACAGAAATACTAAACTTAGGTTCTAATATGGGAATACATATAACTTAGGTTCTAATATGGGAATTAGAAAAAATTAAATTTCACAAGAAAATGAATAAAATTTCATGCAAAATTTAGAACTGTGTCATCTTGAATTTTGTTTATGACTTTTTATAGAAACAAATAACTCACTTTCTCTCTCTCACCCGAAAAACTAATAATTATAACCTAAATTTTACAAATCTAGTGATTATTTTTTCAAAATTGTATTTGATGTGATATGGAAGTTAGAAGAATGGGATTCCACCTCTCGTGCCGTTCATCATTACTTACTTCGCTACCGGAGCTCAAAATATTACTAGGTTTGTTGCAGATCACCTTCGTGTTGCTTGTAAGTGCGACGCGTTTATAAACTATCAATCTAACTTACAAACAATAAAGCATTGTTTGGTTTTGTCGTAATATGTATATCTTCTCAGGGAATAAATTTATGTATAATATGAATCATAGTAACTTGGATCAAATCGGAAATTCAATTTAAACATAATATGATACAGATATTAGGGAAAGCTGGGTTGTAAAAAAAGGGGGGAAATGTTCTAAAAAATACCATAACTTTTGTATACTGTTAATATTTATTTATGCGTAGTATATTTGTTTGTTATAAATGTATTATCACTAAACTTTAAAAAATATTTTTCTTAATAGTTTCATATCAGCTTTCATCTTTAGTGGATAATTTGAAGTTCAGCATTCACCAAAATGATCTATGGGTTTATTGACTAAGATAGATAAAATTAACGAAAGCTCATTTTGAAAGCTTAAAACATGATTATGAAACGATTATTAACGATGGTGATTTGAAAAGTATGTTTTTTGACGACAGATAGCGTTTTTAAGACAAGTTGTTGTTGCTACTAGGAGCTGCATCTGTTTAACGTTACCAAAAATTTTGACATTCATTCATGGGTCAGATCTGATTGCTGCCGCGTCGAGCTATCAATTTTTGTGTCGAATTATCAATGTCGATGGATCTTTCTTTATACAAAGGAAATCATGCTACAATCAAAACAGGGGGGTTGCATCTTGTAAATCTACTCCAAGTAGAGTGAAGATGATCTCATCGACCTGAAAAGTCTCGGTGACGATTTTTTAGGAAGCGAAGGGAGTCATACTCATGAGATTCTTAGGAATAGGACAAACGATGTACAGACAATACTATAGTGAGTTACTCTATTTCAATTTCTTATCCTTATTTCCTCATTTATCATTCACAAGTACTTTTTGAACTCCCCTTCCCTCGTAAGCGTCTACGTAATGTAAACAGTCAGTCCCCGTTAACTCTTGATATTACTACGGTTTTCTTTTTAAGAGATTCAGATTAATCTTTTTTTCAGATGTTTTCCAGATTCCCTTTTTAGATAAGGCATTAATATCTTTTTTTTTTCTGTTTCATATATCGTGAGACAAACATGCCACGGAGCTCTAATTTTCTATTGCTAACTAATACTCTGAATGAGAGAAATTAGAAACAAGAGAAATATAAATAAATCGAATGGTGCTTATTCACTTAAAAATAATCAAAAGTGAGGAGCAGGGGTAGAGTAGGAATCTCTTGCGAAACCGAACTAAAAGAAAAAAAAGAGAGATGCAGGAGAGGAAACCTTAAAAAGCATCTAAAAGTAAACGAAATGAGACTTCGAGTCAAAAAAAAGTAAGACGAGCGAAAGCTTACCCGTCACTGATCTTGGAAGAAACGCTGTAACGGAGCAAAATCTGAAAAGAAGGTAACAAAAATCCAAGTGAGCAGAGGGAACTTTAAAAAGAATTCGAAACGCTGAAGATAAAGATTTTTAAAACGAGACAATGGTCATAAAATTAAATAGGTATCCTCGTCCAAATAAAGAGGTGGCAAAGTAACGAGAATATGTTTAAAAGAAAACAAAAAGGGCTTGATAAATCGCGTTCTGAAGGTCTGAGGAAGAAGGAGGAAGCGACGAAGGGCCTCAAATCCCCTGATCGTAAAGTGCAGATGGTGACTTTCGTTATAAAAGAGAGAAGATGAAAATTTGACTATGAAGAGATGAACAAAAAATTGTCTTTAAGACATGACCTTTGAAAGTTTGGGGCTAAGATAGAGTTGACCATTTTAATAATTTTTTTTAAAAAAATTTTGGATTTGAATATTTGTAATTTTTATTGGTCAAATTTTAAAAGTTGTGAATATTTCATTTTTGTAAAGTGATTTCCGTTTCAATTAAAAATGCTGTTGAAAGAGTGTAAACGTAGAGTAGAAAATTTCGTAATGATGTTGAAATCTATATCCTCGCTCAATTTATATTAATGCTGCAACTTGCGGTTAAGTAACTATGGACCTCGACTACGGCAAGTCAACGGGTTTCCGACTGTAGTTAACTTGAGAGAAGTGGGAAAAAATCAAGTTAAGTAACTATGGACCTCGACTACGGCATGTCAACGGGTTTCCGACTGTAGTTAACTTGAGAGAAGTGGGAAAAAATCAAGTTAAAACTAAGATACTCGCGAAATTTTAAAATTCTCTTTGGTATAAATTCGAAGTTAAATTCGCTTCAGCTACAACAGTAGTTGCTGCTGTTTTCGCTGGGGAGGAAGTTCAATAAACTTTCTCCCTGCTGACGACAGTTAATGTCATCTTTTTATTGTATCTAAAACCAGAAAATCCCGTTCCCTTTAGATTTACCATATTTACATAAGCCACTTACTGGAAACTATGGTAGGTTTACTGGAAGAAGCAGAATCGATAGAAGAGAGTAAAATCATACTAAATGAATCAACAAAAATAAGAGCGAAGCTTATGTATCTACGGTCTTACGTACCGTACGGTCTTCTAAACGTAGTCTTATAGAAGTTTAAGTAAAAGTTTTGAAATATTCTGTTTCTCATCATACTCTACTTAAAAGTGAAAATTAATATGGAGCTCGAGAATTCTAGGAAATTTAGTCCACTGAAAGCAAAAATTTCCCTAAAGACGCTTAGAATCATAAAAACTTATTCGTATTTACGTGACGAGCACGGAAGATGCATTAATAATGACGAAACTTTCTGGTAACGAATAAAAATCTATCAAGAAGATAAGTTAAAAATAACTATTTTCAAGAGTTCTGTCAGTAGAGCAGACATTCAGAAGTAACATCAAAATTTTCAGAAAACTCATTTTTATTATGCTGTTATACTTAGAACTGAAGAAAAGGAATAAATTCTATTGAATAACAATTTTTATGAATTAAAGTGTAATATTATATCGATAAAATAAGATATACTTTTACGACAAAAAATACACATACAAGAATTTCATTAAAGGGGGAATTTACAATCATCTAAATAGGAGTTTAAATATATACAATGATGTTTCTTATTAATGAATTAAACAGAGGGAAACTTAAATTATTTAACAAATCAGTGAAGTCATTAAGTAACAAAGGATACTATTTTAGTACATAAAATGAGTTTTATCATTGATCCGTTGCAAATTTCAAATTAAAAATAATAAAGCAATTTTTAAGTTGAAATTATATAAATCCTTGTTTAACTGAAAAAACAACAACAACCTCTACCTGTTAAAATCCTAAAATCGAATAAAAATACCTTTGCTTTTAACACGTATAATATTCAACAATTATTAAATTATATGTATTTGAAAGTTTTAAATAAAAAAAAAAATTATGAAAGTTTTTAAGCTGTAAATTTTGAAGGTAAAATATCATTGAAAATAATTTAATCAAATTAATTAGTAAATCAATCAAATAAAATCATTTTCACTCGACTGATTTACTTAGCAAATCTCAGTAAATGAGGTTTACTAGAACGTAAAGAAACTTGAGTATTCTCAAAGAAAATAAAAATGCTTGCAGATTGCACACAAAGTAAAAAAAAAAAAAATTAAGTTCGTAGAATTTCTTAAAGAAATAAGAAATCAAATAAAAATAATGCTAAGTAATAATACCAAAGTATCACTGTTTACTAAGTGTAAGAATATTACAAAAAAACTTTCAGAGCTAATAGGTCTAAAAAATATTATATAATATCTAAAATTATTAAAATTCCTTAAACGCTAACCATAAATGAAAGGGGGAAAAAGAATTTATTTTTAAGCGATTATTTTCCACATTACAAATATTTTTAAATGAGTTTTGAACCTATTCGTCACACGGAAAAATGTTATTTCAATTGTAAAAAAGCATAAAAATCAAAATAACTTCTATTAATTTTCAGTTATGCCAAGATATCTAAATGTACTACTTGTTGTTATCCATTAAAAAAAATTCTGTTAAGTATAGATAATTTACATTATCCTAAGTTTGTGACATTGGGCTATTCGCGGTTTCTCTTCACTAACCTTGGGAACTTTTAGTTAAGATTGATTGCTTTTGCTAAACAACCTTTGCCCAACCAAAAATGAAACGTGATTATGCAGATAGGAAGCAGTTAGAAATGAAGTGAAGCGGGAGAGTTAGGAAATATATAAACTCCGACTGAAAGTCGCGATAGAGAGGCTGAAGGAGAAGTTGAAGGAGGAGTTGAAAGAGGTGGAAAGAGAGGTTGAAGTGGATGATTAGAGTAAAAGTGGCGTGATCCAAGAGATTTAGTTATTACAGTTTTCTACAGTTGATCTAGAGTCTTAGTTCAGTCCAGGAAGGATTAGTGGTAAGAGTCTGTTAGATTTCTATTGGTGGGTTGAATTAGGTTAGTAGAAATTTTCCCCGGGAGAGCATAACTAATTGTTGTTATAGTAAATAGAAGTTAATAAATCCCGTAAATATTGTTCTAGTGTCTCTTTGATTGATTATTGAGTCTTAGTGTTTAATAATTGAATCTAGCTATGGCACAAGAGGCAGCCCGGATCGGTCAGGCGTCACAAGTTATAAGAAAATGTATGGGTATGAAACCATTTTTGGTAGCATAAAGAAATGTATAATTTATATATCACACAAAAGAGATCTTTATTAGGGTAGAATAATAATAAGAAATTAAACAATTTGCTTATGGAGATCACCTCCACTTATAAAAGACTTCATTGTGTCACTGTCAATAAGCTACTTTCATCAAATGATGGTACATAGTAAAAAACGGAGTACATATTTATATTAGATATGAATTATAAGGCGTAAATAAAACAAAACATAAATATAACATGAATTAAAATTTTTGATTAATATATTTTAATCTAAAATTTTCTAATATTCATGAGTAAAATAAAAGTTTGTTTAAAAAAATGCCAAAAATTACAGAGTATTTCATTATGATACCACTTACTTCACATAAATTTATTGTGATATATAAATTGTTATATGATACTTTATTGATTATTATCATATAATTGAAATATATAACTCTTGTAAGACTTATAAAATTTGATGTGAAAGGTAGTTGGTACCGACGAAAATTAACTGAAATAGTTCTTTTACTAGTTATCTAGTATAGAACGTTAGTAAAAGAATTTTTCTTACTTTACTATATAAATCAATAGTGGCAGTGACTTTTTATTTCGTGTTAAAATAACAAAGAAATTCATTTTAATTATCTTAAATAGCCTCTACACCCATCGTTATTTTTTAAGATGTTGAATTAATAAAAAACACGCGTGCTCATTTTTAATACGTGAAAACTAGGTGTGCATACAATAAAATGATTATGAAATGTTGAAAACAAGAGAGCAATAGGGATGCTTAATATTTTTGTGTAAATAATTTTTTTCAAAAATAGTGAGTGATTACACCAGAAAATGTGTCAAGTGATTTTACTTGACTTTTATGAACATTCGGATTTATTATCACTGAAAAAATGAGAAAAAGAACACCTAGAACGTGTGTTTTAGGACATTTTAGTCAACGCTTTGTTTTAAAGTTGAGTGGAGATCTAAAACTCCCGCAGCATTCTAATATTTTGTCAGAGTTGACTGATTGGTTGATTGATTTTTTTTAACGTTGCATTAGAATCAACACGATGGCTATTGCACCTCGCACTTTTGAACCTCGGTCAAGAGAAAAGGACGACACCTGCCCTGGCACCTCCCTATCCTAACATTTACATCACACCAAAGGGAGCACATTGAGCCCCGACAGATTTTAATGCATCAGTCCAGACACCACGGCGAGTCATAACGGCGACACCACAGCGAGTGGCATTAAAGCTCGAACACACGATATGATGAAAACCGTCGATCGTGAGTCCGAGACACTGACTACACCACGGCCATTTATCAGAGATGAACAAATAAATATCTAATATCTTATAAAAGATTATATGATATGAGATTAAATGAGAATTGATTGCAGAATAATTTTATAACACACAAACACACACAGATATAAAGTTGGACACAAAATTCGACATGTTCAATGCTATTAAAAACAAAACTATGCTGTTGCATGAAACTTCTATTGTTGTGAGTTGAAAATCTTTATCAGATATTAAAACAGGAAAAGGGCGCCAATGATGCGATTTGGAAGCAACTACATTGACAGCTAGCGCCATTTATGGGCAAATTCAAATTTCACATTAACATACCTGGTGTATATATATATATATATATATATATATATATATATACCCTAATGTACAAAATTAAGAGAATCGGCAATTTGGGCTTTTCGCGAATTTCTGAAAAACTTGAGACTTTGGGATATTCGCGATTTTCTCTGCACTAACCAAGTGGGTCTTTATCGAGTTGAATTGCATAAACTAACAATTGTTTTCCAACCAAAATGAGACGTGATTAGGTAAATTAGATGTAGATAGAAATGAAGTGAATTGCCAGAATTGATTCAGATGCAATAATATGTAAATGATTTGCAATTAATGGAAAATGAAGGGAGATAGAAGATAAGGACAGCTGGTCTGAGAATTATTATTGAGATTGAAATTCTTCGATTAGTTTTATGGATTGAAGAAAGTTCCGCTAGCAGCATTAATGAGCATTAAACATTGCCGTAGAAAGTTAGGAAATTAAGATCAAGTGGACTGGTAAGATATTTTTCTTATTTAAACCTTAAATTAAGATCGTAAATGAGGTTGATCTTCTAGAGGGCTACCTTAGGTATTCTGCAGTGATAAAAAATACTCTTTTTCATTCTTGTGTGTTTCTCAATTAAGAGTTTAGTAGTTTTTTATTAATGCGAGTATATTAGATTGAGATATGGCACTATATCCTAATAATGACAGACAAATGCCAAAAATTAATGGACAGATTTCAATGAAATTTGCTACAAATAGACATTTATAACAGAGAAATCGATGTATCATTCAAAAGTCGCATGATTATCATTTCAGCTCATATTGCAGGGACATTCAAAATCCAAGTAGTGATATCAAGCTAAAATTGAGTCTAATATGAGTTATGGTACCCTCTCACAACCAGACAAGTTGCATAGCGTGACAATATACTGTACTGGAGGCATTTAAAGAGCTCCTGTAGCAGTCGATCTCACTCTTGCAGCAGGAGAGTTTTTAACTCCGAGATGACTCTCCAAGGAAGATGGTGAGACGCATTTGCTCTCCCAAGTGCATCTCATACATGATTTATAGGATTAAGATCAGGAGATCAGGCTGGTCAATCCACGCGGCGAATATCCCCTCCTTCTAGGTAATCGCCGACCAGCTAATCTCTATGTGGATGAGTGTAACAAGTACATTGGACCAAATGAGCCCCTGAAAAGTCAATCTCTTCTCTATACCTCGTAGCAGTCAGGGAACATTTACCAAGCCCATGCTAGAGAACATGGCCATACAAAATAATGCCTGCCTGAACTTTTACACCTCCACCACCATATTGATTATTTTCCCTAGTGAGGGGGATGGTATCATGTCCCACGTTCTCCCCAGATAAAAGTACACCTAGAATCAGTGTATAGGCTGAATTTCGACACATCTGTAAAAATTACAAGCTCCACTGAAGACCGGTCCAAGGAGCATATTGACTGTATTATGCTAAACGCGCTCTCTTGTGAATTGTACTGAGTGGGACGGAAACAACCTGTTTTCTGGCATACAGTCCTCTCTCATGAAGCCTTCGGGCAACTGTAGTTCGTGAAATTCGTGTTCCGGTGGCAGGATAAGGCTCCCATGACAGCTGTGAAGTTGGAGCAGTCCTGTGTCGCCGCGCAGAAAGTGCCAAATAACGATCCTCATTCGTTGCTTAGGATCTTGGTCGACCTTGTTAAGGTGTAGGATCCAGTGTCTGAAACTGCTACTACAAACTGCAGAAGACACTGAAAGCTACATTGAGCTGTGTTGCCACCTCATGATTGGCTTGCCTCCGACCTATTGACAATTCTCTATCTCTTTTCGTCCTTCATACGTTCGTGGCTAATTTATTTTACTTCATACGTTATAAAATTTATCCAACTTTTGAGAGAAATGGCTAATGTCATAGAGGAGTACGTGAACTCAAATCGTAGAGAAACCTTACATCATCCTTATATAGCTTATATCACCCTTACAGTCACAACTCATCAGGCACGCACGCACATGCTTACATATTCGATTCTGAATATTTGCATAATTCTTCGGAAGCATAATTAGTTCCTTTGGTGGAAAACTTTTTTGTAAAAATAGAAATACATAATTTGCAAATTCTCTTAATTGTGTATACGAATGTGAGTACACACACATACTCTCTCTCTCTCACTTACACACACACACACACACATATATATATATATATATATATATATATATAATCTAAATTACTTCAGTAATAAATTAATAGTGGCAAATTTGACAGTTATTTCTCAATTTTCTCAGTTCCAACTTTAAATTTGTGTAATATTAATAGGGAAGAGAGAAAATAATGAATAAATATGCCTATTAGCTAATTGCTGACTTTAAGTACGTGTCTTTTGAATTCGACTCAGACAGCTGCAATCTTCATTAAAACTCCATTTATGGAAAATAAAAAAGGAAAGGAAAGAATTTCCTATAAAAAGAACGTTTTCGGTTATTAAGAAAAAAACAGTGACGTATTTCAGAAATATTTAGTTTCCGGAAACCATTTTTTTTATTTATTGTTTATTTATAATAAAAGTCAGTTTACTCTTACAGTATAACAGTCTGGGATATTTAATAAAATATACTAAAATATTCATAAACAAGCATTTTATTTTTTTAAAACTAAGTATTTTTAATATTGAATATATCTTATCTTATTATGTATGTATAAAACAGTAAATTTTATTTATCTCGTTTTCCTTTCTCTGGTTCAGAAACTTCCCACTCTCATTGGATAACTGTTCCTCTTACGCATATATAAATTCAGTTTGAAATGAAACTATATCTTTCTATAAGCATTTATCAAGGATTTGCAATGGAAATATTGAATGAAAATACTTTGACGACAACTGTTTCCTTTCAGAATTTTAGAAAAGGATTATTGAAAGATTTTTAATTTGAACAATTGTAAGCAAAGAGAAAAAAAAATTGAGAAAGTAATTAGAGAAGATAGAAAATTACACTCTGTAATTTTCTATCTTCTAAAAATAGAAATTACTTTTTTTACTACGTCATGAGCGACTTAGTGAAAAGAACAAAAAAGATTTCTTTTGAAACGACACATTTCTCTCTCTCATTTCAACCATAGTATATTCAACAAATTAGAAGTTGGACATATACCCCTTTCCCTCAAATTTAAAAGTAGTTCCAGTGCTATTGGTATATTTCTTTTTGCCATCTATCGTGGCATTACGCAAACTCCGCAAAATAGCTTACACTAATAATTATCTCAAAAATTACATTTATCAGTTTTTATCGGAAAATTAATTTTTCCAAAATGATAATTAATTGAGTCATCATTTTCGTTTATTATTTACGCTTACATATTACGAGAATTTAAAACGAGTTTTATTTTATCATGTTATAGAAAAAAAAATTTACCAGCGATCAAAATATTAATTCAAGAAATATGTGTTAACGAAATTTAGTTTTAACTAAAGATTGCATGGTTGCCAAGATTTTTCAGAGAATTTCGCCAAGAGCGAAATTTTCAGTCCCTGAGATATTTTCCCGTTGAAAGCCATTCCTACCTCAAGGTATAAGAGCCGCCTACTATCCATGGGTGGATAAACGCATGCGCTGGGTTGCCAATAACGCTTCTGATATTTGAGATCGCCAAAGGAGAAATTCTGATACACATAAGCGCCAAATTTGATCACCGAATTAAAAAGAAATCTTATGAATTGAAAGCGAAAACAAAAATTACTAACATTTGTGATGGTGAGAAAAAAAGTTTGTTTAGAAAATTGAAGTAATAAATTTTTTTACTCTTCTTACATATCGAGTTTTTTTGTGTGTAAAATAACAATTTACCCTGAATCAAAATTCTTTAACAAAAAAAACTTATTTTTCATCGTTGTGATCGAACAAAACAAAATACCAAAAATCTGTCCTTCACTATATTTGTATTTGGCAAGATTTTCATGAATTTCAATCATGCATAAGAATTTTTCACATAATATAAGATAAAAATATAAAATTCTTAGCATATTTCATTTTCCACACTTTGAAATAAAATAAGATAATCGATAAGGATTCAAATCTTGCTATAAACCCATTCTCAGACAAATATTTCATTGATCCAGATGAATAAATTATTGATTTTATTAAGGTCGAATGATTGGCGACATTTCAATCCGAAGTTAGCAAAAATTCCAAAGTTTTTGACTATTAAAACCATGATCACACTCGAAGAATACTGTAAAATTTTTTTACTTTATTAAAAAAGTTCCCAAGTATAATTTAGTTTCATAAATCTATCACACGCCTTTTAATTCCATCGCCAAATCAGCGGAAATCTTCGGTAAGATAGAAACATCTTCAATCTGGTGCCGAAGAGCGTTTGTTTGGCGCTAGCAGCGCAACAAATATAACAGCGAAATCTCCAAGTAGCCGACACTTCGGCAAAAGAATTCGGACCGTGTCGCAGCTATCTGATCTGTCACCGTTAAAGCTAACTTCTCCATTCAACAGGTAAGCACTGGCGTTACACTTGAAAGTTTTTGAGAAACTTTTTTGCGTTTTTTTAAGAAAATTGATGAATGGCGCAGAAAACAAATGTTTTTGAATGGCAAAAGTTGAGAAATTTCGCGCAATGTTTTGTTTTTGAGAAGTTACTTTTAAAAAAATATATTGTGTAAAGGGGAATTAATTATTATTTAAAAAGAAATACCTTTCTTGTAAAATATTTATAGGAAAGTAGAGGAAACATTTCATTTTATATTGTTAAGGGATTAAAAAGGAATAAGTGCAGAATATTCGATTTTTTTTAAAAATTAAATTACCGTAAAAAGATTCCCCCTCCCCACTCTTAAACTTTACCGTATGTTTCACATTAGGAAAAATTAACTTTTTTCAAGTGTGAAACTGAAGTTTATTAATACTATTTAAAATTCTACTTTTAAAAATAATTAATGATTTTTGAAAGAAAAAAATGTTTTCCTAAATAGGTCTTTTTAAATGGGAGAAATTTAATGACAATTAATAATTTTTTTTCTGTTTAGCAATTGCTTAGTACCTTTAATGAACATCATAACATACTGTCTTTTTGTAACGAATATTTAAGCATATTTTTTTTTTCAGAAACAGATTTCTTTACGATGATTAAGTTATAATAAGTTACTTAACTGAAAGCGCACACGAAAAGTGAATAAAGTGTTATAGATCGAAGTTTATCAACTACTTTAAATTTAAATAAAACTAAAATTGAAAAAAAAAAAAACTAAGTATAAATTCAATTATTGTTATTATTATTGTTATCTTCAAGTTTTATTTAAATTAATTTGTTCTTATTACGTGCGACTTGAAAAAAAGCCTTAACTTTTCGGTCGTTTAGTAATCAAATGATATAGGAAAAAGATTCTAAAAATAAGCTTTTATATTGAGATAAATTACTTCACATATTTCCAATTGTATTTGTGATGGTTTTTTTTTTTTCGTACTATGCCTAAAATACATATGTTGATTGCTTTCTTTTATGAAGTCTCGGGATTTTTCTCATATCATTCAACTTAAGGTCAAAATATGTTTTATGTTCTTAAAAACTCAATGTGAGAATTGTTTGTGTTCTATTACTGTATTTCATTTACCAATATGCGTACATATTATTTATCTGTTTCATGTTCTCCAGATTAAAGAAGTATAAATTTATCTTTTGATTTCAAAGTTTCTCCCTTAAATTGGACAAGTAGATTACATCAATTATAATAATAGTTGCCAATGTAACTATTCCTCAAAGTCTCCTTTAGAAGATTAAAATAATATCATAAGTATTGATATTTTAGCCATAATAGGATTTCGAAGGCATACATTTAAAATAGTTGAAAGTTATAATTTAAAAACACTTATAAAAACTGCTTTGGCTCTTAAGATATAATAATTTTCTAGAGAAGGTCGTGAATAATCGCAATTACTTCTGGGAATTTTCTTTTTTACATTCATACTCATGAACTAAATATGAACATTAAACTCATTTTTTTTTTAAATTTATAATTCGTTTTAAAATTATCAATGAAGATAAGTTTATGATTACAATCATTAGATTGCATTAAAAGTAAGGCTTTAAATTCTACTAGGTTTTATATTTCATGAGATTGGTTTGTTCTAGTTTTTAATTTATCTTAGGTAAATATAAGCTATGTTTATTTATAAGAAAAATCATTGATTAAAAGTAATTTTTCAATAACTTTATCCTATACTTTTCTTCATTGCTCAAGAAGAAACTGACATTAAAACACAATGCTGTGGATGATAACGAGCCCAATTAATTCGATCACAATCGTAAAAATATTTTTATCAGTTTTAATTGAAGCGAAATAAAAGAAACAAATCCAGTCAATAAATTACAAACAACTAAATCAACACACACACATATGTATATAAATACGAGTCTAGTGCCTTCAAATTTAAATAACAAATAGTTCTGCAACTTAAATTTTTTTTGAGTTTAATCATATTTTTATTGGTGCTCATTACAATCGTAAATATTTAAATCTGTGCAACCATTAAATACAAATAATAAGAATACCTACTTCAAAGTCGTGACAGAAATGCTTAAAATGAGTTATGATATGAAAATGTTACATACAATACTTTTCTTAGTTAAAATACTAAAAAAAAAGTAATATTTATAAATTTCTCCTCTTGAAAGGAAACACTAAGTCACAAATTGATTTGAATCTAAGTCAGTTATTGTATATTTAAAACTCTTTAATTCTTAAACTTTTTATTTTATGGTACTTGACCATAATTATTCACCACTTAAAAATTTTACGTTATTTTTGCCTATTTTAATAAATCAGCACAAACGCTCTTTGTTTAACGATTTTTAATAAACTACAATTTCATTACTGCATTAACTAATTCACAAATTGATGAATGAAACATTTTTTTTTCTATTTTAAATAATATATAAAGTTTATTAAAATAAACAGTATCGTCGTTAATTTTTGTTTTGCTTGAAAAGCACGCACAAAATGAGATGTATTAAAAATCCTGATATTAACTGAATATCTTAGAACATCATGTCTCTAGAAGTCTTTACTTAATTTTATATTTTAAAAGATTGTTTAATTCAATTTAGAAAAATAGAACGATAATTTGAAAAACAAATATTTCTAAATCTTTTAAAATAAAGCAAATTCAAACAATGAATGGATTCTAATTTACTTTGTAATTTACTAAATAAAATTAATTCAAATTGCTTAACTTCAGTCCAATAAGTAGTTGACTTTTAGCAAGTTGCAAATAATTGAAATAACTTACTCATAACAAATTTTGTAGTTTTTAATCATTATGCGTATTATTTAACTTCACTGCTTTGTGATAGAAAATAAGCAGAAACACTTCAGAAAATTAGAAGGAGAAAATACGAGATATATTATACAAATCACATCTGCACAAATATACTTGATAGAATCATTATGCCAATAACTTAGAACCGCGTTAGGTAAAATTATAAATTCTTCTAAATACTAATGTAAATTGAGTACTTAATGTAACAACTCACATATATATAGATATTTTTAAAAAACTATATTTATATCTACTTACTTTGTTGCAGATAACTTCAGATAATTAATTGCAATTGTCTTTGTTCATTTTAGTATTATGAAAATCCATGTTTGAAGCTACCTAGATTTTCTTTCCGCGATCAACAACATACGCAACTTTCAGTCTCTGTTGTGATTGTTTGACTGTTCTGTTGGGGAATGAAAATGTACATGATAAAAATATAAATTTATTCTGTCTGTTGTCTTCTACTAACTTTTTCGTTGTTTTCTCCCCTGTATGCACATGCATAATCAGATTCTTGAACTTCAGCCATCTCATTGGGTGGCTGCTTTTTCTTTCAGTTTAGGCTATAAATCCTCCGAAAACAATAGGCATTTTATTACTCTTCCCTAACATTACTCTTTTTCGAGAAAACTCTATTTAAAGCAATTTTGCCTTGATAGTTTCCTATATTGACTTCGGATGTAGATATCAAATTTGGGGGAAAACTATCTGCACATAGACGATTAAAATATATTTTTGAATAAAAAAAAATGATAAAATTTCAGTCTCAATGCAAAACATTTTTTCTGAAAGTACAGTTCTTTCGATCATTCAAAAAGATGAATTAAATAGCTTACTTAAAAAGGAATAAAGTTTTGCTTCTTTTCATTTTAAATATTTACCAAATACACTGAGTAGCATTCGTATTGATCAAAATTACAGTAAGTAATTTAAATTTAATCCTTTCAGTGAAGTGATATCTGCAGGGCAGGAAATCTTATCTTCTCACGATTTATTTACCAACTCTCTCAAAATCTGAATATTTTTTATCCTATCAATAAAATAACTTAAATTACAAAAAGCCAATTTAATATAAAATAATGATTAAATATTAATAATCCAATAATACCAGTACTTGCAAAATTAAAAATTTGAATTCATTCCTTTCATCATCCAAAATCCACGAACCCCGAGAACTCCGTGCTTCTTCCTTAAGTGTCTAGCTATTCTCTCACAATAATTATTTAACTAATGAAATTCGTTAATAGACATAATCCTTTTACATCCTTTATTTCTGATTTATCACAATTGCGTAATCTATAAGGCTTTTCCAAATGAAATTTCAAAAATTTTACTACATCGCTTAAGCTTTGGCACGTATTTTCTTACCTGAAAAAACACGCCCCTTTTTTTAATACTAAACTCACGTACTCGTACAAATACGCAAACACATAGTTCCTTTTCTGACCTCCCCAGTGTATAATCCTTTCTCACTGTAGTGTTTCCATGATGTCAACTCCTATTTCTTTTCATTTTTGTATTATAATTTACAGCTTGTTTCATGCCCGAAAGGCAGAAAACATATAATGTTCGATGAATAAGACTATCTCCCAAACGAATAATAAAAATGCTGGTTTTTTTTATTCTGTTCTTTTCTTAATATTTCGTATTATTTATTTGAATAATCCATTTGATATTCGGAAGAGGGATAATTCCGGTGAGGTTTAAGACTTTTGTCAAACTATTGACAAAAATACTTATAATGCGTTATATAATATAAAATACTTATACTCGTATATCCTAAAGGTTTGCTGTTTCTTAAAAAAAATTTTAAAAAAAAGTACTTCAGGCATCACTTCATAGGAAAATTGTTTTTATTTTTCTTTGTTTTTGAAGAGTAGATTTATTTTTGCTTTTTTTATGTTGCATATGCGAAAACATTATTACATCGCAATTTTACTAAGAAATTTAGTTTTAAATTAAAGAATATCAATGTGCAATATAATATATTTATATAAACTATGATAGGAAAGAAAGAAACTAATTCATGAAATAAATCACCTCAAAACTGAAGTATGAAAGATAAATACACCCATCGTTAGAGAGAAATTATATAAAATCAGGTCTTAATTAATCACGTTGTTGAATTAAGTTGTAACAATATCTTACTGACAATAACTAAGAAATTTAAAGTACAAAAGTGAATACATAAAATGATATACCTTTATAAATTTTAACATCATAATTTAGACTTGAAACTTTAATGTGTTAACTTTTCAGTAGCTTTTCAATTACTTGCATTTCATTAGTAAATCCTCAGCGTATTTAGAGGACTTTATTAAACATTATCCTTGTAAAGTTTTATTTACAAGCAAACTGAAAGATGTAGGAAACATATTTCATTCATTCTACACTTTGAAAAAAAAATACTTACTCCCACATTAAATAAATTGATATCGGAAAAAAGAAATATTGCATTTTTCACGGGAACGTTTTTACGATATTTTGATTTTTAGAGCTATTTGAATTTTAATCTCTAAATAATTGAAAGATAAGTATTTATGAAGAAAGATGTATAGTTCAAATGCAAAACTTTGCTTCTTGTCTTAAAAGATGTTGACATTTTAATTGGCTTATTTTTCTTTTATTTTGATTGCATTGTTTTATGTTAAGTTACTTAATTTTTATTTATTTATTTATAATTTGTTTCTGTATTTTTTATGTTTTCAGTTTATGCATGTGGAATTTACAGGAATGCTGCCTAATACGTATATTGTGAAGTAAATTTTTTCTAAATGCTAAATTTTATACGACTCAAGGTTTACTTTTGTAAATGTTTTGTTATTAAACTGATTCTTTTGTTTTATCATGTTTGAGTTTTTATTTTATTCAGTGATTTAGATAGATTTTAAAAAAATATGTGAATAAAAAGTATCGCTATCATTTTCTTGTTGTATTGATATGTTACAAAGGTATCGTCTAGTTAATTTAAATTTTCGTATTGAAGTAAATCAAACTACTGAAGAACTTTTACAGATTTGAGTTTGGGTTAAATTGTCACACACAATTGCATATATTTTTTCTATGTTGAATATTTCCTATTTTCTTTAAAATTTCAAACTATTAATTTCATTAGCAAAATATCGCTAAAATTCTATATCGTAAAACTGGATGTATGTTATACTAGTTTATACCACGCATCTTATGATATTTTTGCTGTGATGTGTAATGAGAAATATTTTAGTAATTGGATTATCTCTTCGAGCTTTAATACGTTTGTATTTTAAGAACTCTGTATATAAAATAATTAAAGTTGGAAATAATTAAAATTGGAAAAATTAGTTTCGAGGAAAGAAAAATATTGGATGTAGGCAAGTTTAATCTAAGGGCTGCGTATTTTCAAAGAGGAGAAACAATCACTGTAGGAAAAGAAAATTTATTTAGGAATCATTTTACAATACCAAATATAATTTTGAAATTCAATGGTTAACAACATAATTTATGAATATCCTTATTCGGTCTATAAAAATAGATGTTAAGACTTTTTTTTAAAAAAAAATAAGAACTAGATACAGGAAAAGCCTTTTTGGAATTGCACAAAACTTTGTAAATTGGCATTTTTGCTGAATTAAGAGCTTCGATATATGCTAATTATACATGTATTATAAATATGTAGAATATCACCGAATTTTTCCAGTTAGTTTCTTTTACAGATTTCAGAATATTCTTCATTATTTATCAGATTGGCTTTGAATATGCAAACCCTCAAATACGAGGGAGGCTTATCAAATGGTTAAAGTTAACAGCAGAGAAATTCCGGGAACTATTCTTCTGACAAAGGAATAGTCCAAACGGTACCTGGAAGGACTTCTAATTTGAGATCCAAGCTAATTTTGAAGGTTGGCTCAGTAAACTGAAAATCGACGTTCAGAATGCTTTAATAATCACGAAAAGGAAGAAAAAATTATTTTTATACTTCAGGAGAGAGATGCTAAGATTTGTGGACCCGTTAGATACAATTTATTTTACTTTCGTTCAAGAATTTAGAAATCATATAAAAACGAATTTCTGAAAATATGCTTAATTTGAAACCTTCTCCTTACATCAAAAGAAGTAGTGTTTTTCTTTCATAATTAAACCTTTATTTTTTTTTCTTCAAATAAAATGTCAATAACCATAAAAAATTGTTCTGAAACTAAATTTATCAAAATTAATCTTATTATATTGTTTATTTAATTGAATAGAACGTGTTTTATATTTTGACCTCATACTTAACAGATAATTTAGTTGAAAAATTGCTTTCAGTTTAAAATTTTTGCTCTTTTACATTAATTGAACTTAAGTAACCTGTTAGGTTTTTCAAAAGAAAAAAAAGAATGGAAAAAAAAAAGAAGAAACTTAATGGTTCCTGTAAAAATTCACATCATTCTTAAACTAGATTATAAAACTACGAAAGTAAAAAACAATGCTTGACTTATATATAGTTTTCTTTAACAATTTCTTGATATATTTGTTATGAATGCACAAAATATGTAGACTCTGTTTTTATATTTTATAATGCTTAAGTCTTTTCATTAATTGATTTACGACTAGTGAGTAAAAATTATTTGAAATCTCAATTCTGAAGAAAGATATTTACAATGAAATAGGAAATTCCAGAAAGTTTCAATTATAAGCTCGTTCATTTTTAGAATGAACCTATTATTTCAGAGTAAATTCAATAATGAAATCAATGGCACAATCAATCAAGGTAAAAAGGCAACTGATTTGATATTTACTGCATGTAATTGAACTTTTTAAACACTTAAAAATACTTTCAAAAATAAATAAAATTTTTATGGTTTGAACAAAATTTTCAGTAATTCAAGACATAAATCACAAAACCAAATTAATAAAAACATACGCGCGTTCCGAATCTGTTTACTACAACATATAATTGACACTGAAAGGAAAAAAGTACAATTTCTTTTCTCTCGAACTGGCGTGTCATATGTGACCTCGAATCTGAAAAAAAAGTTTAAAACAACAGTTTGCCTTGTCTGTACCGGCAAATCAATTTCAAGTTACGTGAGAAGGAACATGGTCTCACAAAAAATCGATGAAGTGCTTCAATTTTATCCAAATTTCCTAACCTAGTTTCAAAAAAACGATAAAGGAATATGACGTACATTTTATTCATATATTTCTGGAGTTATCTTTTTATTTGTTTTTCATCACAAAGAGAAAGAACAATGGACAATGTTCAACTTAGTTGCTTCTTATCAAAAGTATTTTTTGATGTGGTGTGGCTCCATTTGTCTTCATTTATCTGAACACAATGTCTCAAATAACCTTTTCTTCCCCTTTTACTTAATGTTCGAACAGCTTCAAATATTTTAACAGCACTATTATGTTCCATTTAAAAACTAAATATTCTGAAAACTTAAATATGAGGTAATTGTGAATTCTGTAATATATTTTATAGCATTTTATTAGTTTACTTACATTTTTGAATTAAAGTACGAGTTCATTTTGTAATATTTAATAAATAATAATATTTTACATCTATTCAAATGTTTAGTTCTTTGTGATTACACAAAACTAATCAATGATATGACTGCTTCAAAGGACCTAATTAGAAAGAATAATTTGTATTATAATTTATATATTTTAACATGACGATTGAAGCTAGTGTAATGATTGTTCCGCAGTAGATTTTCAAGAGATGGAAAGAAAAAAAACATATAGGTAAAATAATTTTCTTTTAAAAGTGTACTAAATGTATGTCATCATTTCAAGGTTATTGACTATGTTTGGCAATTTTTCGAAAGTAACAAGAAAAAGAGTTTAGTTTTACGTAATCCCTTTACATAGTTTTCAGTTTCCTGGGAACGGTCACAAAAACTATTTATTTTCAGACTTTTATTTTTATTTCAAGCGAATTCTCTTTTATAAAATTATTAAGAGTAAGCATTTCAAAACAAAAATATAGGATTACTTTGCAGATATTATTATCATGATTGAAACTTTCCTTTCATTCTTCTACAAAGAATTAATAATTTCTAAAACCAGAGCAATTGAATTGGAGGTGAATAGCATGAAGTAAGAATGAAGGAATTGGAATAACTATTATTCACTGGATGAAAAAACATAAAAGACGGCATTGTTAGTTTGAAATAAACAAGTAACAATTGCTGAAGGAATTTCTGATTTTTTGTAATATTGTTGTTGTTTTCGATGGAACCAAAGTAGAACGAATTTTCGGCTCAGAAACAAACAGCGATTCTTCGAAAGCCTTAGAAAAAGGGATTACCACTACTACAAATAGACTTAAATAACCTGTTTTCAACTAGTTAGCCATTTATATAGGTTCTGAGCCGAAAGAATGTTTAACGAACAATTTATGAGACAAAAATGAGAAAATAAAAATTATATAAAGATTTGAATAAAAAAAAAAAAAAAAACTAAAGAATTTTTCAAACTATTAAGTATTGTTACGGCGTTATCATATTTAAGCACATTTTTAAATAATTTTTACTAAAGTACATTGTTATTTTTTCCTTAATAAATTATTAGAAAAAGGTGTAAATAATAGTTAACCGATACATATTTTAAGAAGTTACATAATATTCACATACACTTAGTGTTTATCAGAGCCTGATTAAAAAAAAAATCCAAAATTAGAAAAGGAATACGAAACTTTGACTAAATAGTCACATTTTCACAACATTTTTTTAAATAACTATTTATAGATTTCTACTATTTATTTTTTTTAACTTCTTATTCCTTTTATTAACAACTTATCTAGATACCTTAATTATATTTTCACTGGTAGTAATTGGGCTAACTATATTTTTTCCCCACGATACTGCAATCAAATTTTAGAAAAGGATATAATAGAAATTTTTTTTAAGACTCTATTGGTATTTTGATAAATACAAAATGTATCATTAAGTATTAGCACGATCATAAATTAATCTAACAAGTATAATATCTGAATTTGTTGAAATATTTTAAACTATAGAATCATAGAAAGTTTTCAGAGTAAAGTAATTAATTGTGATTAAAGCTACATGTACACGTTGATTCTTTTGGTAAACTTAAATGCCCAGAGCGAATAAAAATGATGAAATGAAATGTATTGACCAAATAAAAAGGGTAAGTACACAGAATAAAAATGGCATAGACATAGAACAAATAAAAATCGATATAAATAAAAATGACCTAATAAAAATGGCATAGACACAGAACAGGAATTTCCTGCCTTATTGTATATCATCAATTCAAGCCTTCATAATAAGTTTTTTTTTTTATTCTGTATCAAAAGGTTTGTTAGGTAACAGATGGTGTACCCTATTGGCTCCTGGTATTTATTCTGGAATATTGCTTCTAACAAGTTAATGATACTTCGGTGACGTTTGGGGGAGGGAGTCTGTCTTGTTTTGGTACAACACGTGCTGACATATTAATAGAAGCAAGTCAACCATGAAAGGATTCTATGACTTAATTTAGTGCCAGGTAATATCTATCACATGCTAAAGCATCCGTATGTAATAAGATTTCGGCCAATCTCTTTTGATAAATGCTGCGTCATACATTTCTAGAGATTTGCTGCTTATGGAGAACATCGTAAGCAGTGATGGATTCATATTCCTCGAGTAATTATATTTTGAAAAATAAATAAAAATCCCGAGATAATTGATCCTCCTTGAATGGAATAATTTGATTTCCCTTTGGAAAACGGATTCAAGCAGATTAACTAATGCTTATGAAGACGTAAATCTTGTCATTTGAGTAGAGAGAATGCAGAATTTATATACCATTACCATGTCACCCCTTTAGATGGCGATGCCAGTATGTTATTATGATTATATAGTTTTCTAGTTCTTCATTTTTTAAATATAAAATTCGTATTTTTTGTAATTTGTTTTAAAATTTCAGAATACCTTTAATACTTCTTTTTTAATTCGTTTTATAAGTTGTTCCGGCTAATTTATTGAAATTTATTAACAAATCTTCACCAGCTCTAATTACCGACATTATACTTATAGGCCAGTTTTAATTATGAATTGATAATCTTTAGAGGTGAAGGCTTGTTTCTTTACTTTAATATTATGATGATAGCCAAACTGTTAAACAGTAATTCCTGTTGGAATGGGAAGACGGATCCAGTATACACGTCAACCTACATTTTCCGTCCTCAGCCTGATACGATATGAATTATTGAAAATTCCATATAGATTTTTCAATGCCATATTTTTTACTGATCTTGCATTCTTGACCCTTTACACAATAAAAGAAGAAAAAATATAAAATGTAGTTTAAAATAAAACTTAATTTGAAAAAAAAAAAGTTAAAGAAAGAACGTTGATATGAAAGTACACTTTTTTATTTGTAACTTGCAAATTTCATATATAACAGTGTTTTTCATGAAAGCAATAACTAGTCTCTTGTGAAATTGCAAATGATTAAAGAACGAAATAAGTTTTAAGTCTCAGATGACTGGTGGAAAAGACTGTAGGGTATCAACACTCCTATTTGGAGCCAGAAGTTCAATTGGATTTAAGTCTAAGTATGAAGCTCATTCGCCTCTATGAAGAGTCTTATCTTCTTAGCAATCTTTAACTGTCTGAAGTTCATGAAGTCGGAGTGAAACAGGAGCCATTTTCTACTCTTATATATCGACTAATATAAGATTAGAATCTCTCTCAATTCGGAGTCTTATATCAATGAATAAACTTTTAGAGTAGTCTCGGAATTCATTACAATTATCTAATGAGGATTCATTTCAAATCGGCTCATTATGCAAATAATATTGCTCTGTGTAATTATATGGCTTATATTGAATTTCAGATGTTACAGGTATTAAATGCATATCTTTGGCAGATTCCAGAATAATTTCAAAATATTAATGAAGAGACATCTATTCATCCATTTCCGGTCCTTTTAACATGGTATTTACCATAATCAGATACAGATATTCCTATCAACCAGATCAATACTTATTAGGAATTTTGAATAACGAGATAATATTTATTAAAGTTTTTCAGATTCTAAACACTGAAAATGATGATATATACTTGAGCTGAATTTCTATTTCAGCTTTTTGTAATTTTTGAAAGGCGTGCATCATCTAATATTCTGTAAATGTCTTTATATTTTTAACATTTTTTGGAAATTGTGTATTCTGATCTCAGATTCCTAAATTATGATCTGTAAAGAGTAAGATTCGGTGGGAAAAAATGCTTTTGTAAAATGTTTGACGTTATTATTAAAAGAAAGTAACTAGCTGTGATATAAAATGGAAATATGTTCAGAAAAGTTTACATATTAGATATACTTGTATTTTATGATTGAAAAAAAATAGATTTCGAGTTTTATGTTGCATTATGATGTACTTTTCTGCTATGAATTATAGAGTTATTGAATAAGTTGATATCTATATAGTAATTGAAAGTAAAAAATTGGGATATAAATATAAATTTTAAAAAAATAAGAAAGCACTATTTTAGATCTTCAACAATTTTTTTAAAATCATTAACTATAAAAAATCATTTATAAATAATTATATGTAGTCAATATCTATTAAGAAATTTCAAAAAACTCATGCACAAATTATTTTAGATAAACATGATGCTAAAGAATTATAGGGGAAAAGAGAAAGGCGCGAATCTCTTTTCTAAAAGCACTTCGCTGTATTCGTAAGAGTATATATGTAATAGAGCAAATCATCAAAATCAAAAATAATAAAAAAATAAATGGTAATATGAACATAAAAATAATAAAAACCAGATCTGAATCCAGAGTAACTTGAACATTATAAAAAAAAAACTGTTTTCAAATCGTGTTTGAGTATACATCCTACAATAACCCTATGTTGGGGAATTGTATCAGTGTGTCACGCCTTACATAAATCATCAACAATATTATGTTTCATTAAAAAAAAAACCAGCATATAAAATATTCAATTTAAGTTATTTACGAGGTTTGCTATAATACAGGAGGCTCTCTTAACATTTTCTTAATTAGTTCATAAGAACAAATTTCTAATTTGATTGATCTTCCCTTTTAATATATGTTGCATATCTGTATGAATAATGTAAAATAATGAAAAAAAATTAGTTCATTTATTATAAAAAAAACTTTCAAAATCATAAAAATGCAGTGAAGCAATATGCGCAATCCTTACTTAGCTTATTAAATAGAACATTAATGAAAGCTGATATCCTGCATTACGATAACTCGTAAGTACATTTTGTATGTAAGTACTTCCAAGTAAAATTTTCTTTCTTAAAGTCACGTCAAAGCGAAGTTACATGTTTTTTTTTTTTTTGTCCTGAGTAATTGTGTTTAACAACGATTTGGCATTCTTAATACTACTGAAATTTAAAATGTATTTAATGAAAGAACAAAACACATGAAGTATTAGTTGTCATTGATAATGAAGATAGCTAAATGACTTTTTTCTCATCCAAAAAAAAAAAAAAAAAAGAACCTTCTGAAATTTTTCCATGGGTTTCTAATGAGTTTCATTGAGAGCTCTGGTTAAGGGACACTTTTTAAATATTCACAGGAAAAAAAAAAGGGAAGGATATTTTTATTCGTTATATAATTTTTAGTGACACTCTTACGATAGGTTGTGTTATCTTATTGAAAAACTGTTGTTTAATGTAAAAAATTGAATTTGGAAGAAAATTAAGGACATTAAAGTAAGATGATTATAATATTCACATGACGAATACCATGAAAGGTAACTTATATATATATATATATCCTCCCTGAGGTTGAATTTTACTCTTCTAACTTCCCACAGCACCACGCTAAGACATTGAAATACAATTACATGTAAAGTATAGAAGCCCCATTATTACTCAGGATGAAGCACCGAAAGAATCAAAACTCGAGTGCGCTTTTTATTTTGAACATTACTGAGTTCGTAACCATAACGACCTGGCTATTGCAATCCCTATGAAGGAAGGATATAGTTTTGTATTGGCCTCTTATCATTAGTAGTAATGTTGTATATATATAGCAGCTAGTATATTGGCTTTTGAAGAGAGAGTCTCTAGTTTCCATTTATTACTTTTAAACTAACTTAGCTTTTTCCTAACACCAAAAAGAGTTTGGATTGTATATAAAATTAGGGAAAAATAAATTAGAAATATTTTGATTTATCTGATAAAGAATATTGATAGAGAGAGAAGAAAACCTAGTGAGAGAGATTAATTGTAGATTTTCTTTTTAACTACTAACCAATACAATTTATAAAAATATTTTATTAAAACCCGTTTTTGAACATTTACATTTAAAGTACAAATTGAAGAAAAAACTTCATGATTATAAAATTGTTACTCACCAATTTAGAACAATTTGATTTCCATATTTAAAACTATTGCTGCAATCTAATATGAAGCCTTGTAGTATTAGGAATTCTTTCGTTAATACTTTAAACTTAAATGTAATTTTTTTTTACAAAAATTAAACAAGTTTTGAATGACATATTTTTTAAAATAAAAATGTGACAAGAAATATATATGTTTTTATATTTTGAGTCTTACATTTTAAATTAAAAATTAAACAGCTTTGCAGAAATCTCTCTTATATCGTTTAAATTTCATTACATTTTGCATAAATGTATTTCAGAAGGTGAAAAATTGCGTCCGAGAATATGTCTAAAAAATGAGATAATACACAAATATTAAAAACAGAATAAATGCTACCGAACACACACATGTATATATATTATACTTTTTGATTTTAATGTATGGGAACTTATGAGGAGGAACTGCAAAAAAACAGAAAATAAAACAGTTGGTAAACTTCATGAGCTTGAGATTTAATAGATCCTTAATGCTCATTAGATCAAAACTACTCACGACTAATCTTTTCTCACCTTCTTTTGATCCCAGCGTTTCTTTTTTCTTCAACTGGAAAAGTTTTTATCAGTTATCACTGTTTTTATTCTTAGGAAAGAACATTCCTATTCCAGCTCTTTCAAACATTTCTTATCAAAAAATTTTGTCGTCCTTCACTTTTTCCGGCGTGGAACTAGTAACTAGTCCTTGTAGGCATTCACAGATATTATATCTTAAATAACCAATACTTAGAATTTTGTATTACAAATGAATCAATATATGACCTATAAGTAGCTTAAAATTTTAAAGATGTACGTTTAGTCTGAATAGCAATTTTTTAAAAAAGAAAGCCATCTAAAATATGTTTGCGTAATGTATTATTTTCTAATGAAATATATATTTTTTTAATTACACTTGTAGTTTCTTTGTTTTTACAGTACAGAAATCTTAGGAAATTAAAAGTATAATGATAGACACATCTATACACATAAAGTTTAATCATATTTTGGAATTTTTTAAACTATTGATTAAGTATGGAAAATAATTTCTTGTTTCCAAATTAACAAAATTTTAAAAATTGTTTAACAGCCTAGCTATTCGTATTCTAAAAATAAAAACCTTCCTCTTAGAAGTATGAAATTGAAAAGTCTTTCAGTATTCATTGTAATTTTTGCATATAATTAATCTGAATTTTGTACGACTAAATCAGAAAGTTTTTAGTTGTTTTGTAATATTGAATGGAGTATTCCATATCCCGACTTCCAATTGAATAATTCTTGTTTTTTATCAAAAAATTGTAATTTAAAAATACAAAATTATTATCTTGGATTGCCACAGTCAATATCTAGCCAATTTAGAAATATTTCATTTGACGTAAAATTAGTTTGTTTATGAATTCGAACTGTAAATTAAAATCAAATTTTATTTTAACTTATTTCTTTAACATATTGAAGTGACTTTTTTTTAAAATTTCAGTCATAATTAAAAGGATATGGAAAATTCATTGACAATGTTGCATATAGTTATTTAAAAATAATTTCAGTTCTTAATGAAGGAAAACAATCGTCATTCCAAAAATCATATCCGAGTTTCATTTTGATAAAATATTTATTAGTCAATACCTGTTTAATATCGAGAAATTGAAGTAGTATAATAAATGTTAAAAATGTTTCTCAAATGATGTGATCTAATTATTTTTGAACTGTTAGGTAAACAATAATGTACTTGGACTTTTGTTCACAAATTCCTGATCTTCTATGAAATTAAATGATTTCTTATTTTAATTGTAATATCATACAAATCAAATAATGCAATAAAAGTACTTTTATAGTATCTTATAAATCATTATGCATTAATTCTATATCTTCCGATTCGCAATGAAAACTTACTTGTATATAGGGAAATGTAAAGAATAAAACGAATTAATAGTAAGGAAAAAAAAATTGTTCAGACAAAGAGAATCACAACACTCCCTATATCTCTATCCCCTTTAACACACGCATTCAAAAAGCAGAAACTGCTCATACATTTTCAAAAAAAAAAAAAAAAAAAAAGATGTTTATACGCAAGATTTAAGAGCAGCATAAATATTTACCTATGTCTGTGGGTAAAAAAAATAATTTAAATAGTAATTACTTTTTAGCTGCCTTTTGTAAACATTAAACATGAATGAGAGTTATGAATTTAGAAATCTATTGATTGAATCAAAAAAATACCGTTTCCTAGAAATTTAATTAAACTTCTTTCAATGTATTAATTTATTCTTTACAAATACAATATTTTTTTAAAGATTAGGAAAAAGATCACTTATGAAAAATCAAGTTTCTAATTAATTTATAAATTCCACTACTATTTTTTTAATGTTAAGCAAAATTATCTAATAAAGCGAGAATTTGTATGCTGTACATACCAAGATCTCTCCACTGAACTTAATTTAGCGCTGAGAATCTGAAAAATTACATGGGTAAAAAAATTTAATGAAATAATTGGATAATTCAGTGTTATTAGAATAAAATTAACTTTTAATTCGTATAGTAAAATAAAACTTTAAAATTTTTTATTAACATATTCGATACTGTTAGATACACGTTTGGTATTTAGATAGCTATGACATCATGTAAGAAATTAGAATTTACAGAACACTTTAAAAATTCTATATATAATTGAACTTTGTGACATAAATAATATTTAAAAAAGTGTGACAAACACTCTTTTAGAAATTTTTTCATTATTTTGCTACATTAATTCATATTTTATTTTAAATCAGATTTATAATTCAACAAAAAACTGAACATATTTATTATAATGAGTTTAAAAGTAATATGATATGTAACTAATCTAAATACTTTAATCCTTTAGGAAATGATAAAATGCAGGAAAAAAAAATAGAAATATGACAAGAAAATTATTATTCTTCTCATAAGCTTAAATGCTTCGGAGAATTTTCAGTTTGTTTTTTATTTTCAATATATTTTCTTAATTTTTATTAAGGAATTATACTTCAACAAAAGATTATTTATATCTTTATCCTTTTTAATTTATGAGATAATAATTCACTACTAATATCAATACTATTTTGTAAAAACATCTAGAACGTATTTACATTTCCAAATAACAAAACAAAAATGAATTTTTGACACATCTCAAGTATTGAACTGAAATCCTCCTTTAAATTAAGATTTATACATTTTAAACAGGCTACCTTTTAAAATTAAACATCAAGCAGGTAAGAAAATTCTTTTAGAATTCATACACTTCATTATTTTTGATAGTCAGAGAACAATCTTGGATATAATTATTCAAACGACATGAGTTTTAGAAATTTGTATGATTATATTTTTTAAATCAATTTTATTTATTAAGGCATAAATATCCTTATACATTTTACAAAATTCGAGAGTATCTTCACTTCTAGATACAATGCATTTTTTAAAAGAAATATATCTTTTTGTGTAATGGACTTTGTGAGAGTGTCTCGATACAAAAACTTTCGAGTTCAACGTCTCTGTTATATCATCCAAAAATTATATCTATAACAATAGATACACTGTGTTTTTAAAATTAAACACTGCGCACACACACACACACACACACACACACAATGATTATTTATAAATTAACAAATACACAGATTAAAGACAACAATTTCTTCACCAAGAAAAAAATTATTAAAGAGATAAGAAAACAACCTATAAATATTTTTCTGTTTTAGTTCTCTTCAAATAAAGTTAGATATTTTCAATGAAAAGGATTCACTGACAAAAATTCATAATTTGTAAATTCAAATCGAAAATATTTAATATTTACTTGCTTATTTTTTGTGTGAAACTGTTTGTATAAGATATTATTAAAAACCCTTCAGATTCCTTCTCAATCTCTCAGCAATATCTGATACCACTGATAGAATACGTAATTTTATATGCAAGTGAGATATTTGAATCACGGTATTAATGCATTGAAAATAATAGAGAAAAGCAATTTAAGGCATTTTAAATTTGTAATTTGCTTACAATTGTCATATAATGATTTAAGAGTCACATATGTTTTCTGAAATAACTATTAAATCAAAGGGTCATACGAAATTTAAATATACAGATATTTTAGTTAATGTCTTACATTGTAAGATTTCTAAACGTACTAAGCCAGATAAAACGGTCAACTTAACCAAATTCATGATCAAGGCGTTTCTCTTCCAGACGGTTCAAATTGATTTATAAAGCTTTAGACAAACACTGCCAGCATTAATCTGGCGGCGAAATCCTGTTTTTCGTGAAAAATACACGAAAGAGACTTTTATTTGCATTTTTCATTACCTTACCAAAAAATGAAAACGGCATTTTAAATGAAAGTAGTACTGCACGAAATGCTTTGTTATTCATTTTCACGCAAAAGTAAAGTCTTTATGTTTGCATTTCGTGTTCCAAGAAGAAAAATTTACAAGGTATCTGAGAAACATCGGTTAAGTGTTGAAAAAAACCAGATATCTCTTTTAGAGTATTTTGTTTTTCGTATGAATAGTAACAAAAGAAAAATTTATTTTGTGTAGGATTTCCCAAGTCACTAATTGATGGGTTTCTTGGAATAAGTTACTTCATTTGAAATATTCGTTATGTTTGAAATAAACTGGCCTTTAAGATGAAGCACAACCAGTTTCTTATGTTTAATTAGAAAATAAATGAATATAAAAACGTGAAATTTGGAAGAATTACGCTTTAAATAGTTATTTAAATGAATTTTATGTAATTTTTGTATCAAGTATGATTTGCAAATAAAGAATCCTATTAATTGTATAAGTACACTGTTAGATAAAAAAAAAATCTCAGATTTTTGTGAAAAAAAGTTTTTAATAAGAATATGTCTACCCCTATTTCTAATGCGTTGACGGCAATAATCAATTAAATTATCTTATTCGGAAGCAACGCTCATACTTTGAATATTCCAGTTCATTTAACTACCTCAACGCTTATTCCTGTTCATTTAATGACCTCAGCGGTAGTCCTCGGCGGTACAGTATTCCTGTTTATCGTGGTAGTCCCAAAAATGATCTGTTAATTATTGAGATCTGGAAATCGAGTAGCCCATTTATTCGCTCCAAGCTTTGATTATCAAGATATTCATCAATAAGTCTAGTTCAATAGGCCTAAATGAGATTGGACGTAATCATCCATTTGGAGGAATTTATCATCAGTATCATCCATATATGGTGGTAACAAATGGAGTAAGAATCTCTTCCCGATATTTTGCAGCAGCCACTCCTCCATAGATCAATGTGGCAATTCAGAGAGATTGCAACCCAAACCATAATTCTGTCACTTTTATAACTGTTCCTTTCAACAATGTTATTTTAATAGTATATAGTATTTTGTTCTCTCCATATCACACTCTTGGCCTGTGTCACTCTCCAAAGTAAACCGGGACCTCGTTTGCAAGATTATAGAAGTCCTTTTCTGTCTAATTCAGTCCTCTTGCTCAACGTAAATGAGCACATCTTTAGCATCAATACAGTGGAACATACATAAAGGATTTTCTTGCGTAAAAAGTCCTTCATTTTGTAGATATCCTCACAGGTAGTATATATTGTCATGTTGTTGTAACTCGTGGGTGACCTGAAATAAGTCTTCTTAATACTGAATTTTCGGATTCAAATTGATCCTAGAATTTTTGAACTATGCAACAAATTAAGACGTCTAGCAGCATCAGTTTGGGATAGCCCTATTCCAGTTAGTCATCTTAACAAAGCGGTAAGCGACATCTCTCATACATGCAAACAACGTCTCTACAACAGTAATTGAAGATCAACGAGCGCAAAAAATTCCATTCAAATTGCAAAATTTTTATATTCTCAGTTTCATCCGATTGCTAAATAAGTGTCATTTTCTTTTTTAAAAAAATAGTGATGGCTATAAAATTGTATCATGAAGGTTTATTAAGTTGCTTATCATCATTCAAAATAATCATATTTATTACCATTATTTCCATGTTTTAAATGAGTACGTTAAATAATTGTTTGAACCTTAACTTTTGGAGGTCATTGTAATTAATAAAACAGGATGCATCTCATAAAATGTCTTAGGTATTTTATTCGTATATTAATCTTTCATACATTCATAAGATATACAGAATTTTAATAAATACAGTAAGTTAAAAGGGATTATTTCCACTAAACATTTAATGGCTGAAATGTCTTCAAATATTATAATTTTAAAATACACAAAGATTTTTATGAAATTTAATAAATTAATATTGAACTAGTTTTAATGTAAGAACATGAATATCTGCATTCCCTTAAATTAAATGCTAATTTTATTAAAAATAAATTTTTAAAATTTATTTTAATATTAATTCTTCAATTAATAATTTTAAAGCATGTTTGAAATAACATATTCCATGAAAGGTGGGAAAAATTAAAACTTTTTGAAAAAACACTGATACGTATTTTACATTATATCAGCTCTTATATGAAGAATATGCTTCAGAAGGTATTCAGTTTTTCTATCTTATAGCTTTTTTATAGCATTAAGCTCGCAAAATATTCCATAAAATTTTAAAATAAGTATTTTTAAACTTGCTTTACCAAAATAAAAACATTGAAAAGTAAAGTGCTTATAAAAAAATTCTACAATAGATATCATTTATCATGTCATCATAGCATGTAATTTTTATAATTTTCTTATTTAATATATTTAGTTATCTACATAAAATTATCTGAATTATGTAGAAAGCAATAAATTGAAATGCAAAAAATTTGTTACGGTGCTTTTGCAAAGCACTTTTTAATTAAGAAATAATTGTAAATTTGAAATTAAATAGGAAATATCACTGTAATGATGATAATTAACTTAAGACAACTATTTTATATTTTAACATTTTTTTAAGCAAAAGTTAAGGAAATCAAAATCTTCTTTAAATGAAAATTGTCTTTTCATGAGATAGTTAGATCAAAATCATGCAAAGCAATTATTATTTTAACTAAAAATTAGAGACAAAAATAGTTTCAAGAGATGCTAATTATATAATTATATTTTTGAAAGAATTAGACAGCGACATAGCATAAAACAAAAAGCAATAAATTATAATTACGATAAAACGTGCAAAAAACAAAGTTATAAACTACAAATTTAATATAGCATAAATGTCAAGAAAAGCTTTATAAATTATTTATTTATTTTATGATAAAATATTTTTTTATAAAAAAAATAAGGAATTATAAAATAACCATGTCATTCTTAGATATATCTGAACATTATTTTTTTCTATAAAATAAGCTATAGCTGTTTGATTCTTTTTCACTATAATCAAAGAAATAACAATTCTTTTGCAATAATTAAAATATAAATTATCCATTTCATTTATATAGTAAAATAAAACCGATACTTTTCGAATGTATTAAACAAGGAGCAGGAGGAATTGTGAATTATCCATGATGAATTTTATAATACGTCATTTGTGAGGTGAATTAAAAGAAGCATATACTTGTTCAAAACATTTTTGCTTTTCTTTAAAAAAAAAAGATAGAAATCACATTTTCTCCTTAACATTAATTTTAAATAATTATGTTTATTCTATAAAAGAAATAAGCTTAAGGTCTTCAGGGAAATGATAGGGCATAAAACCATTAATTATCCAAGTACTTGACAAATTATATTCTTACACAGAAAAAGGGTTAGAAAATATGTGTAAATATTTGCATATCTTATACAAAGTTTCATAACTCATATGTGTTCTAATACTAAGTAAGCAGTCTGTGCTGCCGAAATTTCTCTCTGTCTAGTCTGATAAGTTGATGCTTAATTATTCATAAATATTTTTCTCATTTAATATTCAAAACTCCAGGTACTGCATCTAAATTTTCTCCCACAGAAACTATCATTAAAAGTTAAGAATAAAGATACACTTGTTTTTCTCAGATAAATTGAAAGAAAAATATATATTTATCAAAGTTTTTTGGAAAAACCCATGTTTCTATAAAATACTAAGATATACCTATAAAATTCTTTCAATATCAACAATAAACTTTTAATTTCAAATTTTAACATAGATTCCTTTGATATACAAAAATTTCAAATTTTAAAATTATTTTGTAGAAAAGAGAATAGAATTACGAATGACATATTACAACAAGAATGAATTTTAATCATGTGTATGAGACGTTTCTTTTTTTAATTGGAGTCCAGTTTAGGACCTTCAAAATTATAAGTGATACTTTGAAATACTAAATACATAAGAACAGAATTGACTGTTCATAAAACTGCCTAAAGGAAGGCCAATATTCGTTTCAACTGAAGTTCGGATGAAACAAAATATTTTAAAAAATGATGCAGCTTTGCCTTTAACATACTACTTGTAAGTGACTCTTTAATCTCAGTAATTCTTTCCATTTTTTTCATTAATACAAACCTTTCTTTTTCAATAATTAATGTCACAGAATCTAATTATATATTAAAGCCACACACACATATAAACCAGAAGGAAGTGTTTGGCATTCATTCGTCTGAACTGCTTTCATACTCGAATTATTTTTAAATGCGCTATTCCAAGCACTATATTCCTTGTTTGACATAAAGATGTGATATATAAATGATTAGCTAACTCTTACAGGAAATCGGGATATTCAATTTTCAACTCGTCGAAGTAAGCATCGAGTTGTAATTAGATTTTGTCTTTGTGGTTGCATTTCAGTTAGAAATTAGTTCCTGTCGTCCGCTTGTGGACATTAATTAGAAAGGCATGCTTTCATTTACCAGTACACAGCAGGTAATGATACTGTCATCAGACATGAGGGTGCTTAATGGTATAAACTGCTGTACTAATCGGCTTTGAGGTGTTTTGAAAGTTTTCATCAGTTAAACTAACTTAGCAGTTAGATACGACAGTTGGGATAGATTTTAAATATTGCAGTATTGTTGTGCAATATTTTGTCTCAGAAAACTCATTGCTTTTCTAGAGTGAATGCAATTTTATTCCATTATCAAGTGTATTCAGCATTTGTGAAAGGTATAATTTAACATTATTTAAAGTATTTAAAGAACGTATCTTTATTTCTAAAAGTTGTAATTTTAAACTGTACTTTAAAATGGCTTGAAATATCTAGGACATTAATTTACGTTTTACATTAACATTATTAAATATAACAATAGTAAAATTTTTATACATCATGAAAAATGCTTTAAAATATAAATACCTCAGTTATGATGTTAAATGTTAATGTTTTTTAGATAATATTACAAATTATCTAAAATTAATAAGGACACATGTTAAAATGCACCAATTAGGATATTTGATGCAAAATTGCATTTCCTGTTGTAAAAAATATAGTTTCAGTTATAAAACACAATTCAATTTTTTTCTTATACTATTTTAATTAAACAATTAGTTTCGTTCATCTTATTTCTATTATTTATATCTAGAAATGTAATAATTTTTATAATACAAAGAATACTTGAAATTTCTGCTCTTATATTCCTTTTGAATATAAATCTAATCACATTATTAAGAGATTTCTATGTGTATTTCTAGGACCAATGAGAAATGTTTGAACACGAGATAATAAATATGAATAGATAGGTAATTCAGTTGTAATGTATGATACTCTCTCTCTTTTTCAGTTTGAATTAAGACTTTTAAAATTTTTATTAAAATTCAAACAAAAAATTAAAATTTCAAAGAAATTTTTTAAAAAATTATACAGAAAATAAATTTTTTAACGAAGGATTAAATATCTCAATAAATTTAAAAAATGTTCTTATTCCAATTTTTTTCTCAAAAAAAAAAAAAAAAAAAAAAAAACTTATTTATTTAAAGTTGTTAACAAAAATATACATTCTTTATTTGATCTTTTCCTGAAACCATTTCCCTCAAGCCATAAATACTTATTCTGCTTTGTACAGGTAAGACTTACTATTTCAGACTTTTTCATAAAAACCGTAATTGTATGTATCATATCACTACCCTGACTATTGTAATTCTGTTGTATGAATTGTAGTATGTATTTTTATTTTTGTAGGGATACCTTTATATATTACTTCTTTTGAATTTATTTTTGTAATGAAGTGTCTAGTAAATAAAATCATGTATGTGGGTAAGTAGTAAACCATGACTTATTTAAGATCATTAAGCCATAGATACGGCCTTTGCAAAGTAAATACATATGGTATGTATATACCCTTTGATGAAACGATCTTGTACATTCATATAATACATTCTGCAATTATTTGGATCTATCATTAAAATGTGTTTCTTAATTCATACATATTCAAAGGAAGTCAAATACCCAGATCCACCACTTGAATTTCTTTTTAAGAAGATAAACATATTGAATTCCCCAAAGAAGTTTTTTCCCATCATTTTGTCGATTTTGGCATTCTAGCATTTTACTGTATTTCAGTAAATTTCCAATCATAATCCCTTTGTTATTTCCTTTTTAATGAAGAAGGAACGTTTATGTTTAAGAAAGGGCAAAGTATTAGGTAAGTGAAGCGGTGTAAACGGAAGAATACAGTCATCTGTGATTGAAGTCCTCTAGTTGCTATTGTCTAAGATTCTTTATTTCCCTTGACGTGAATAAAAGAAACGTACGCAAGCGAAATTTCGCAGACAATGAAGGTACAAAGCAAATAACGAATGTACAGAAGATTTCATTTCTTTCTTAGTTCAATGTAATTGGGAATTTGTATCAAATATCTGTTGAAGGTAAGTATTGACATTTTGAAAAAACTTACATTTTTGTGATGATCATAATTCAAGGGGTTTGTATTTGCTGATATATTCGATTTGCACGGTTTTTCTTTTAACTAAATACTTTGTATACATGGTAATGTAACGTAAAAAGTTTTGAATATATGTGATTCAGTATAATTTGAATGAAAGATTATTAAATAAATAATCAATTAGAATGAAAGATTTAATGCTTTCCCTGTGTTTTCTTTCTTAGATAGCTCTAAAAAGTGCAAAATTTGTCAATTATATAAAATTTAATAAGTTTATTGATAACATAAGCAAACTACCAGGTTATAAAAAATTAGTAGTCTTGAATAAAAGAAGATAATATTTAAAAACGCGCGTTAGTGTTTTTTCAACATAAATGCATGAATTAAGACTCATATAACTTTTATTTAAAACTTTTCAGTTTAATATAAACACGAATAAAATAGATAATATGAAAAAATACAAATGTATTTATTATTAATATGGAGTATTTAAATATACATATAAGCTATATTTTATTACAAAATATGTATCAGCCATAAAACATATTAATAAGCACTATTTTTATTAAATATTTGCTTGAAGATTCAGCTAGTATGATTGTTTTCAATATTTATTGCGTTACAAAAGCTATGGATATTTTCTTATTGAAGAAGCAGTATTACAAGTCTTTAATTTTGTTTCATATCCTTTGTCTACATAATTGTTTCATTACATAATTATCAAACATATTGCTTTACTCAATGGCCTAGACAATTTATTAAAATATATTACTCATAACTGTATTCAAAAATTTTATTTTTAACTGAATTCTTAAGTGTTTGATCAGTGTGTGAGCCTAATTCTCATTTCTTCTCAAATTTTAATTCAAGTCACAAGTCTGAGTAGATAAATACACAAAAAAAAGAGTCTAAACAAGTCTTTGTAGAGTTACTACTTTTGTATGGAGCTGTGACAGAGATCTCCAAAGGAATTTATAACATCACTTATATTTTATTTCTTTTTCCTCTTTCAAGAAATTCCAAGAAACAAAAATTGTGAATATATTAATTATAAATGCTCTTCTATTCTTGGAAGGAAAATGTGATTGAATTTTATTTGTGAAAGGATTTTGAAAAAGTAGTTTAAGTCAAATTATATTTTTTTGTATAATTTCATTTTAACCTGCACTTTTTCCTCCCATCTGTGTTAGTTCGAAATGAAATACAACGAAGATAAACTGCATTTACCTTTTATATTTTTATGCGGGTTTCAATTTAAATATTTAATTGAATAAATCTTTTCCTGATATGTAATCTGTTGATCGCAAAAAAAAAAAAAAAAAAAGAATTTAAAATTAATTGCTTTAGAGTTATGAATTCGCTCTTTATTATTATAATATCAAGAAACTGTGATAGGAAAACTTAGTAGCAATATCTTATTCCATTTTCATGTACAATATATATAAAAGAATTTCACTCTTCCTCTGTATATATATGCATTATTATATTCATCTGAATTGTTAAATTTCTGAATTAAATTTACGTGCTCTTTGCAGTTTGTACTCTTAAAATTTTAAGAATCATAAATTTTATTTGAATAACCACTATGCATGATATAACTCATCTAAAATATTTGTAGCTATAGAAAACAGAAGGAAGGAGGAAAATGGTTTTTAAAAACACCGAATTCTTATTGGAGTACTGTTAAATTTAATCTATGATTGTTTGCTGTTAAAAAGTTATAGAGGCTTTTATAGTTATAATAAAGCTATAGATAAATAATTCAACATCAAGTTTACAATATGATACATATAATTTATTTGCAGAGATAAATATAAAGGAACATAACCTATATTTTGTATTTAGAGTAACAAATTATTACTTACAAAGATGTTGAATTGGTAACGAATAACTGGAAACGACCTCCTCCCAAACGTACAGAGCACATATAGAAATTTATTTAATCAACCAATAATCTGAATTTTAGTTAGTTGTAGTTCTTTTAGTGACTTTGTTCAAGTGAGTATTTCTGATGCAATAATAATAGTTCGAAAATTATCAACAGCAGTCAATCAAATAATTCTATCTGCAGCAGTTATGTAAATGATTTTATGGGTAGCAACTTTAAATGAGTTTGAAAATCGGCAGACATTTATTTTTTTGAGAAGTATTTTCTTATGTCTCAATAAAAGTTCCAATAGGTTTTGTGGAATGGTTTCGCAATTTCGATAAATCTACTCATCATTTTTGGGTTAAATCCTAAAAATTCGAACAATTTTTTATTTATCTTTGCATTTTTCATGGATTACGGAATGACTATCTTACATTATATAGACTTTTTTTAAAAAAATTTCTTTCGTGAAATGTGTTATTTCTATTCATTAATAAACTAGTAACTTTTTCCTTTTTCAAAATGCATTTTTTTTCAAATTATTGCCACTAGTTCTTTTTAGAATCTAAAATAATCCTTTTTAATATTTCACAAGTGACTTAAAGTTTAATCAATTGCTAAATTGACATACATGGATAACTGAAAGGAAGAAAACATACCCTAAACTGTTAAACAGTACATGAAATATATATCATATATATAGAAAATTAACTTGACAGAAGGTGAATATTTGAAAAATATTCGGATGAATATTAAGATTTCGTGATATGAAGTTTTAATTACTGATTGGTTATTATCATCGCACTTAGAGTCAACACAAGAGTTATTCTCGAAGGAATTCGTAATTCTAAACCTCAGTCTAGTGACGAGGAAGACACCTGAGCTGGTACCTCCGTCTCCATACTAGCAAATGACTATTTAATAAATTTTCACTTATTACTCTTTCTAGTTATAAAATATAAAACCAGTTTCTATTATCAAAAAATCTTGGAAGTACTGAGGATTAAATATTAAATTTATACTTGAAGATATTAATCTGCTATTGTATCAAAATAGAAAATATATAAGCCATCTTATATTTTAATTATAGTATTAACATTATTTCTTACGTCTTCGTGCTACCCGTTGATATTCAATTTTGTATATTTACGTTCAATATTCAGGATCTAGAAAAAAGGGACGTTTCTATATACATTCTAAATTTTACTGAAAATTTTTTTTATGTCAAATTCTGTTATTCACATTTTTCTCATTTGTAATGACATTTTTAAAACCTTCATTTTAGTATCTGAAACGTATGGTATTTTAAAAATTTAAAAAGAATATTTATAAAATTTTGAATCATATACAAAAGTATTCAAATGTAAATTATTAATATATAAGTTAAATAAGTTATATTTGAGCTCTTAATTTTCGAGGATCTTATTAGAAAAAAAGGCCAGATTTTCGGAATGCAATATTGTACAAAACTCTTGAATGCAAATTTTCAGATAAATGACATTTTATTTTAATGTTATATTTTAACCAAAGTATTTTAAAATTCAGTTAATATTAAGATAATTATACAAGACGCACACAAAATATGTTTTAAAGGTAATTTACTAGAAACCATTTTTGCAAAAAGGGAGTTTAGAGATCTAAGATGAGAGAAATTCAACATGAGATTCAGCGAAAATACTTTTTTTTAATAGATATTGAAAAAACAGCCCATCTAAGGTATAGTTAAAGGAGATGGAAAAATTGATTGAAATTTATTTTCTCAAAAATAAGTCATAAATATCTCAAAACTATCGTATTTCTTTCTCTTTGATACTTCTTTCTAAGATAATCATTAATGATCGATCATCAATAAAAAAAATATTACGATGCCCTTTTGTAGTTGCTCTTTAATCACAGTTTTTGATTCGTAGAATTAATAAATATTAATATCGAAATCTATAAGTTAAATTATTAAATATATGTCTGACTGTGAGAAAAGAGAAATTCTCAACAATGCATCGAAACAAAATTTGTAATTCATTCATTTTATCTACCTTAAGAATAAAGATTTATAGATATAAAGCAAATTTTAATCACATTGTCGACAACAATTGAGTTTGAATTTGATGGGAACACTAGCATTTCGATTGTAACCTTCTTTCTGTTCCGTTAGCTTCTGCAACTAAGGCCTTCTCCCGACTTCCTTTGTCATCGATTTACGAGGATGAACATGGAAACATGGAACACGTTTAACTGAGACATAGAAACTCGATTAAATTGAGTTTCAGCATTCGTTCCACTAATCTCTCTGACAAAGAGATAATGTGGAATAGTTTTACAGAATTTAAATTGAGTATTTATATGCACATGTAAGAGACAATAGCTTTAAATAACACGCAACTGCAAGTATCCCTTTCTTCCTTTCTTTTTTTTTAAAAAAAATATTTTTGAAATAATTTTTCGACTTCATTTCCTAAAATAGATGATTACCTAGAAGAATGGGTATCGTAAAAATTATTTTTGATTTTGAAACTTTTAGAACAAGCTGAAATCAAAAACCCAAATTATTTTTAAGTTATTGTTAATATCGAGTTTAACTTGTAAACTATCAGAAATAACTAAAATTAAAAATCGGGAATAACTTTAACCTTTTTTATTGATATTTTCCTATAAAGAAATATTATTAAAGAACTGTAAGGTGGGAAGTGTTTAAGAAATTCGTCTTGTATTTCTAATAGATAGAGTTAAACAAATACAACGCCCACATTTTATTATTAAATTGTTTGTAATTTCAGCTAATTCCACTTCTTGAATTTCCAAATCAAGTGAACTTTTTAAATGTGTCTTAGAAATTTGTATTGATAAAAAAAAATTTCTCTTTTGTTCATATCAGCAACTTGAAATCAATAAAATAGAAATTTTAGAGAATGTTTCCATACAAATAACTATAAAATGTTTCCGTATAATGATAAATGTGTGAAAAATAATTTTTAAAAAGTCTTTGAGTATATGAATTAAAATATTTTATTTCATTTTTACCATATTTATCATTACTATATTTCCATTATTTGTAGTTGAGGGAATTCCCAGTAACTCTGAACTTCCTTTAAGATTCATTTTAAAGTATGTTTTTATAATGTTCTTCTAGAACATCATAAAAATGACACTTTGATATACACTATGAATGTTAAGATATATATCTTTAAATTCGAGCAAGAAGCACTAAAACCTTTTATAAATTTCTTTCTCTTTCTCTCCCAAAAAAGTAACAACCTGCTAATAAGTGAAGTAATCAAATGAATGAAATAATCTCAAAAGAGTGAAACAATGAAAATTCAGAGTAAATTCATCAAAAACAAATATAAAAAAGGGATTACAAATTGAAATTTCTCGTACAGATTTTCAGTCAATATGAAAAGCAATTAATAAAAAGACTTGATACAAATGCAAATTATCTTCAGTAAATGATTTAACGTGTCGAATTTTAAACAAAATATACATTATCTTTTAAATACGAGTAAACAGAAAAAAGGTGTTTATTCTAAGAAGTATAGAATGTGGAAGGATAATAAACTTGATTATAGTTAGTTTGCTTGTGAAGAACAAGTGATTTTTCTGAATACGAATTTGTTCGAAGTGTGACCTCGATAAGTTCCTTTCTGATTATTAATTTCTGAATGAATTGTTTATGTACGTATTTTTTGAGTGAAAAAGAAGAAAGAATAAGACAATTTTTGTGATAACGGATAATACGAAGATTTAGATCATTCAGATTTTTATTAAAGACGAGTTTCTTGACTCTCATGAAGGCAGCTTTAAACTACCGTGACTTGAATAAACCATTAATTTTTTTTCTGTATGCACTCTAATCCTTAGCTTGTGAAGTATTTAGACTTTTTATATCAGAAATTTATGACATATGAACTTATATAGGTATATTTTAGATATAGAACAATATATAGATATGTTTTATTATATTAGTCTTTTATAAAAATAGTTTAAACTTGTATTCAATTCCGGGCAATTTCAAAGCATAAGTCAACATAGAGATTATATTTTAGAGCACTTTTTATTTAAAAAACACAAATGGGATATTACCGAGTATAATTTTACAATGCTATATTAATATTCCATATAATTAAATATTAAGAGAAAAAAGTAATCACAATACGATTACTTACTTAAATATAATTTTACTTCTGCAGTAGTATTAGTATGTGTTACGGTACGTGCTACGAAATTAAATAATCAATCAATCAATACGGAAGAGAAATGTGATATTTACATAAAATTTCAAAAGTTAAACTAAATAGTTTTCCCAAATATTTCTAGTGTAAAAATTATGACATATGTATTAAGATATTGAAATTATCTGATAAGTATATTAAAAAGAAGAACGTTGGCTCTGTATATATAACATATGGAACTGTTAAATTTTCATGATTTAGACTTTACCGTTCACTTCGTTTATAGTAAAATATTTTTTAACTGCCAATAAATTTATAGCACATTTAATGCGCTTACTGCAATACACCATACCTATTTCAAGCATAATACATAATCTAAGCAGCATTCAAGAATTACGGTACTAATCCTCATACTGAAATATATCGACCACGACGAAATTTATTATAACACATCGTGGCACTAAGGTAATTTCTACAGTATCACACGAGCGAATACAAAATGAACAAAATGCTATATATATTTTCTTTTTTTGGAATTTGGAAAAAAATGCAGAGGATAGAAGCTATAGTAACGTAGACATAAGAATAAAATGATAGAGATGCTTACCATGACCTTAATATGATGATATGTTCATCCTTTAAGTTGATAAATGGCCTTGACGTATTTTCCAAGACATAGTCAATAAATTCAAAGAAAAATCGAAGGAAGGTTTTGGCTTTTGATTTTTTTTAGATTTATTTATCTTACTGTATTTTAATACTTTCAACTCTATGTTCTCATTTTATACTTAAAAACAAGAGACAGCTACCAACTTCAGATAAAACAGAAAGTCTAGAATTATTTTATACAGGGCTTCAATATTTAGGATGTATAAAAAATCTAAACCTAGATTTAGATTTTAGAAAGTATTTGAATTCTTTGATATACTCTGTCTAATACTAGACTGATTCAAAAAGGTTTATTTCCATGTTCTTGAGATAAATACACATAATCGGCAAGAAAGGAGGCAAATACTTCCCAAAGTCTATTATTTTGTTTATATTTTTTCAAATACAGATAGATTTCAAATTTTTTGTAAGGGTTTGATTCTTATTATTTTTAAAATTTCACTGTTTATTTTTTAATTACAATTTCTTAATTAACTATTCTTAAAATGTGTGCTATCGAACTGTTCTTATATAATATATACAATATAATAAGCCCGTTGATTTTTTTATTTTTATTATTTTTTTTTTTTAATTAGACTTTAATATTAAAACTATTCTTTACCAAGTACTGTTCCCCACCAAAAGCTTTTAAAATGCTATAACATGCTATACAATTTTATTATTCGTTTGAGGCTTCATTTTACACTAACTTTAAATGATATATAAGTAACTTATTTAAATACTAAAAATTTCAATTTACGTTCTTGTTTAGAGATTGCTTTGAACTAGCTTGAGATCTTAAGAGATAAAGCTTCAAATTAAGAAAAATTATGTAATGAGGGAAAATTCTTGGCTTTCGGAAGTTTTTAAATATTTCAGATGCTTCAATCGCCACTTAAGTTACAAATATTTAACACTCGAATCTTTTCTAAACCGAGGTTAAGTTACTCATACTTTCCTTTTAATTGATTTCACTTGACAATTAATTAAATATTTCTATTTCTTTTTCTAAGCCGTTTATTATCCCCCCTCTTCATTGACCATAATTAATTATTTTCACTTCTATCTTTAAGATAGGAAATTGGTGCATTTACTTTGATTTAAATTATTACAGAAGTTTTCAGGAATATGGGAGAATCAAAATTCTTTATTTTTTGAGTATGCAACAATTAAAAATAAAACTAATATTTGCTAACACAACAAGGAAAAATATTACAATTGTTAATTTAAGAACAACTTTTACTCTACTTTAAAACTTCAATAAAAATTAATGGATAGGTATGAAATTAAACATATTTTGAACAAACATAAAATTTTTTGTTTAGTGCAAGGAAATGTTTTGGGACATTTTTGTGAAAGAAAAATTCAGGGTCAATGAATTCATGAAAATGTTTAACTTTAGAAAACAATGAAATCTCTACTCATAGTACTACTAAGAAGGCAATTATATGTATATCTTAAGCGTTGCTCAAAGTACATGATTAAATTTAAAAAGGAGTTATGAAAAGTAAAAATTATATATATATATATATATATATATATATATAAATATATTCCCTAAAACTCTAATTTAATACATATAGAATTACATTTTATTCATGTAAAAAAAAATTCTTTATTAAATAAAGTGGAGTTGAAGAACTTAACTGAAAGTGTGCTGCTATTAAACAAAGAAACAACAATATCTTTTGGCTTTAAATTTTACTGCTCAAATATAAAAAATCAACATAACATAACAATCATGAAATAATAAACATAGAACGAACTTTACGTTTTTATTTCGCTTCAATATATTTCAGCAAGAAACTTACTTGTATATATATGTGTGTGTGTGTATAAAGTTTCGGTATTTAAAATTTGAAAGTTAATAAAAACACCAAAAAAATTACAATATCTTTCTATCAAGCTATAAAGAAACGACAGCACTTTTCATGTTTGATTACATAAATCGTTTCCTTAAAATTTTTAGAGTTGAATTTAGTGGGTATTTTTTTTCTTTCTCAAGCATTTAAGAAATTAATTTTTCTCTTTTTGTAGATGGTAGATTTATGTACCTTTTATACATAATGGATAAAAAAAATTGGAGTTTGCTCATTTTTATTAACAATTTGAACAGTTAGTTAATTAAACCAAATCTTACTAAAAAACGTATGCTCAAAACCAACTGGAAGCTTTAACATAAATATAATGACGATAAATGATATATTTACTTCTATGAATCATAAATAAGTATGTATAATAATATTACTTAATAATTTCTCTCATATTGATTTATTATATACTGATAGTAGAGTCGAGATTTGTATTTTATGCTATGTATGCTTAATTTATTCATTATTTCACTGGATAAAAATACACTAAAATGATTCGTTATTGGGACTTAAAAAACTTTAATGTTTTTAAAAATTGTTTATTTAAATTCTTTGTTTTTAACTCTGTTATCACCACTGCTTTGCATTTGCACATATTACAACAAAAGTTTAGGATACAATAGTAAAATAACTAAGCAAATAAGTTATTAAATATGTAAATTAAAGCACAATTTTAAAATATGTGTTTATTTTTAGGAAAATGTTTTATAAAATTGAAAAAGGCATGTATTTTTTATAAAGTAAATACTTTAGTTAAATACATAATAACAAAAAGGAAGAAAAAACAAAAGCATAATGAAGCAAATAAATGAAATACCAATGTATCACCGCTAAGTAAAATATAGCACACAATAAATAACAATAAATAATCACAACTAAGTAAAATATAGCACTGAAGAACGCTGCTTAATTTAAAACTCCCTGGTCTTCATTTTTTGCACATTGGCTATTGTTACTGAATAATATCCAGCTCGAGTTAAGTATTAATGGTATTAAAACCGTTGTGTGCTGAGTTTCGTGTAATGTTCTTGTTTTGGGTGTTACTCGTTGTAAATAAAATTTTAAATTAACTTCTCAGACATTTTTACATGTGTTATAGATACTTTCTTCTAGTCGTTGTCAATATATTATAGATCAGTGGCTTCTAAGGCTTCATGAACTTATTCTCATTATAAAGTTGTGAGTTTTCGCGAGCCTCTCGTATTCAATAAAATAATAATAAGTTAATAACAAAATTATACTGACATATTTTCTTAAAACACGTTCACTCTTAATTAAAGTTATAGGTCTCATTTCATAATTTATCTAAATTCAAAGTAAAGCAAAATCAAATGTAGATAATAAATAATATTTGATATATTCGATTATACAGGCATTGGAATCTTAAGTGACTCATTTTATTTCAATTATCGACTAATACCGTCGGAATATTTGTGACAGAGCATCTGAATTACAATCAATATCCCATCACGTCAATATGACACCTTTTACACATTAATTTTGATACATGTTAATAAACAATTATTTTTGTTGCCAGTCTGATATGTCTCCCAGGATCTAGATACTTGATGAGATCTTTAACTCTCTCTTTTAGTTTTCTCTGTATCCTCCATTCTAGGAAGAAAGGATTCTAATAAAAGAGGGAGAGGAACGGAGAGACTTTCGATTCATCTTTTAATTTAACCCTGTCACGCGAAGAAGGATGATTTCTTCTTCTGTTACGGAAGACTGTAGTTGATTCTCGTGAACTTCTCAGAGATTGAGAGAGGGTGAAACATCTGTATTTGAAAAGCTCACAGTCTGATGTTCAAAGCATTTATTATAATATTCAAACGGTGGATGAAGGGAAAGAGACTCTTTTGAATTTATGTGCTTTTATGAATATATATGTTATGTCACAAAACGGAACAAAATGAAAGCATTCCATTAATTAACTGAGATGCTATATTTAATTAATATATTATAGTTTATTTTCGTACCTTAGAAAATATTTTATGTTTTATCGTTGGTTAGAAAATATATGTGTTTTAGAAATATATTTAATTGTGGAAGATTCTGATGATTTTATGTTATGGATATTTATAACATCCCGGATTCGTTAGCCATAATATAATCCATAAATTTCAAGTTCATTCACCAAGTAAATAGTCAAAAAATCAGAAAATCAAATCTTAAATTTAATTTATTACTCTCTTAAGAATAACCAAAACTCAAGATGGGGATTTTGAATATAGAGTAGAACCCTTCAAACGTTTGTGCCTAAAGTGAATATTACCACATTTTACATATTTTACTACTGGCTAGCCGGATCTGAGTCAGTACTGAAACATGTAAGCTAAATCCAATTATATGTCCTTTCTAAGATGAGTAATTCGCACTAAACGTAGTTATATAATCTCATTCATCTCAACGGTATGCACAGTCTAATCTCTTTCGTCTAACGATTATTTGTTCAAATCGTCTGATCTTTCTTTTTTCCTTTACTATTGATTCCTTCAATCCCTTATCTCCCAGTTTCCTATTCACTATACTTCATTATATACAGCATAGCTGATTTATATAATTCACAAGTCGAGGCTCTTTAGTTATATAACGTCATAGAAATGCCTATAAGGTCAGTTGAAGAGAAATATTTGTATAAAAGCCTTTACACATACTTTCGGAAAAATAATGTCTTAAGTAACTCAACATATACGTGATCATGATTACAAGAAACAGCAATAACTCAATTATGGTAACACAAGAAAAATATATAATTTTATTTCAATAATATATACTACAAAGAAGTAGGTAAAATTCATATATAATTATCACTTGCTTAAAATTCAATTTATGTATAAGTAGAATATTATTCAACCACATTAAATTATTTTTGAATTTCAAATTATAAAATTTCATTATTAAATATTTTGAGAAATAATGATTTCTTTGATGAAACGGTAACTTTATAAACAACTCTTAATATAATCAATGATTACGTCAAAATTATGAGCATTTTTGTAGCTTATTATTATTGTTTGTAAGGAATGCTTAGGAAATATCACTATATCGAAATGTTTTTAGGGTTTTCAATACTATTACGAGAAAAAAAGTAATAATGAATGAAATAATGCTAATGAATTATTTCGTGTTGATAATAATTTGAACTCTTTCGTCTCACATAAAATATGTTATTTTATAACAGAGTTAAGAATATGTTTAAATATTTAAAATATTCATATACATTCCCATAAATTACATTGTATTTAAAATTAGATAAAATATGCTACTTTTACAAATTTACTACCCATAAAAATTTATTCGGAATTACAAATTTGTAGCTTATTAGTTTTACGGCTTGTAAATTTTGCGAATTTTAAGCAATTGAATGTTTATTGGAGGATAGTGAAATTTTTTAAAATGTTTTAAAATAATTTGTACTCTTAAGAATATAAAAATTTCAATTTAATGTCATAAAAATAACACGTAAAACACCTTTTAATGAATAAAGCTTTTTAAAAAAATGTTTGAAAATAAATGTAGTGCAATATTTTTATGGTTTATAATTATAATAATTACCTTATAAGTTTGTATCCTTATAACAAAACCCTCTATATTTCACTAAAGTAGTATTAATCTTTTACGAAATGTAAATAACTTTTGTTTAAAAAAAACTATCATTATCGAAATCACAATATCTGACAGTTTAATAATTAAATACAATTTTAACGAAAGCATTTTAACTAATTTTTAGATACTGTCACTATTTTTAACATGTTTTTTCTAAAAAGTTCTCTGCCTATTTTTAATTAATTAAAAAACTAACTATTAAAGAATAAAGAAATCAAATAAAAATTAATCTAATTTTGAGTTAAAACTATTCTCATTTTAACTCAATAATTTATGAATTTGGCGAATTTCTTCTTATTTTTTTTAACACAAACAGTTAAATTTTATCTGAGGAAAGGCATCTTACTGTACTTATTTTGCAGTAAGAAGATTGGATTTATATGATCCAGAAATATCTTTGAAGAGTTCAACTAACTAAGAAACAAAAGTTCTTTATTTATAAACCAGTCCACCTTCAAGTTGAATCCTGTTTAAAAGCAGTTGTGCATTAGAGTAGAGTGCATTACAAAAACGTGGCGTCTTATTTCTCCTCCAAGTGGTTGGTGTGTTAGTCTGATCCAACGTTCAGGGTTTTGTAACATTTTTGTAACATGTTCCACTCATCGAAAATGTATAATTTATCTAATCTAAAAGGTTAATATATATAAGTTTTAAAAATAATGAATGTTTGTCAAGTAATCATGATTTTAGAGAACCTTCATTTGAACTGAAAAGAATTTTTTATACAGATTCTGAACAAGAAATTGAAGACGAAGAACTAGAGGATCAAGAAACTGGACTAGAACATTTATATGTTAATTAAAATGTTATACAACTAAAACTTAATGATTAGAGTCACCAACAGATAATGAGTTAAGGAAACATGGCGAATAAAACAAAAATTAGTGAAATACCCCCCCCCCGAAAAAGCGAGACTGCATCGTTATCTTTAAGGACAATAATTATAGCAAGAAATTCTTCCACTGTATTTGTTTAAGTTACCCAGAAACATTTTATCAATATCATAATGATTAGGATAATATTACATCTTTACGTTTCTTATTGTTGTATCCATTGATTTGTCTTAGCAATTTGTCAATAAAGTAGCGAATTAGGGTAAATAATATTTTTATAATAAACTATGGATTTAAGGACATAATTGACGTATTAATAAAACAACTTTGTAATTAAAGAATGCTTTAAATTATCCTAAACAGCTAACGAATCAATTTGACCTAACGTTCTCACTTATGTTAAAATTTTCCATGCCTCTACTTCCAAGTTAAAAAAAAAAAACTTTTATAAGAAAAGTATCGGTATAGATAATTAAACAAAATATATATGAATGATTTTCATTCCCCTCCCCCCTTCGTTACTACTTTCTCTGACTACTATTTTATTTTTTATAATTTTTTTCCTTCATTCGTCTTCTCTGATAGCGTCAATTTCTCTATAAGATTGTACTTGGATAACCGTCCGTAAATCATTTCATGTAAATCTATTGGTTGTCAAAAATACAGTGTAGGTACTATAACAATGCTATATATATATATATATATATATATATATATAATTACTGCGTGTACTTTCACTCAATCCTCAACATAAATAAGTTCACAGTCACAAAGTGGGCTTCTTGAAATTGTTCTGTCAAAAAAAGGTTTATTTCTTATGATCTCCATTGGAGAACTCAAATTTTAATGATCCTTATTTGAATTATATGATTATTTATATGATTTTTTTTATCGCTAAGTCAAAATATATCGCAGCACTACATAAAAAAATATAAAGTTATTAAAATTGAGCTCCTTTGAAGTTTAAGCCATAATAATCAGTTTTTGTGCAAGATCAATTACTCACACTTTTTACTTTCTGAAAAATTTTAAGAGCATCAAAGCATGTTTCAACATTGAAAAAATCAGACTTTCTGACAAAACAGTTTTCTTTAATGACTTGAAAATGTATTGGACAGTAAAATGTTTGCAAATAATTTCATTTAAATAAAACAATATTACAGCTTTAAAAATACTGCGTTTATTTTGTCATCATCTATTTCACTTAAAAGGTCGCTATTGAATTATAACTTGAAAATAATGTAAAATATATCAATACTTCGCGGAAAATTCTATAAAAATGACTTTAGACTAAACTCCATAACTTTATGGAAATGTATCAATAAATATAAACGCAAAAAATAAAGTATCAATCAATTTTATATGAAATCATAAATCAAAAATGACTAAAATTACTCTTTTAAATTATTTTTCATATATTTTTGAGTTTTTTGCATTTTAAAATATGAAATCATAAGAACTTATCAATATAAAAAAGATTCTACGAGTTCTTTTCATTTCTAGAAATATATTTTCTTTATGTTAATTGGAAAAATCCACCATAAAATGTTTCTCGTGCGTATCGTTTTTGACACTCATGGCTCATTTCCATCTGTGCAATATAATAAATTGAAACATTAGATTCCTTAAAAGATAAAACAGAATACTTATTTACAACTAAAATAGAAACATATTCAATTTTATTCGAAGGATAGGAAAGTATCTTTTTAATAATAAGATTTTGTTCTTTTTCTTTGTTTTTTGTTTGTTCTTTGTTGTTGGAATTAGAATCATTTTAATTCACTAACGTCCAATGCAATTTGAAAATAACTTTTATTTAACTGTAGAAACATATATTCATTCATTTTCAAGATATTAGAATGAAGAGTACTTCTCTATTGTGGACCTTGATTTCCCCCCCCCCTGTCCCCCCCACTCCCATAATCCTTTATTTCTCATAATCTTTGAAACACAATCATTAAATTAGTTCGTGAAAATATACCTTTCTTATTCGGAAGTACATTTCTTCGATATGATCTCTAACTGGGCACACAAAAAAGGTAATTACGTTATTTGAAGCTGAAAGGCACAATTTGCATAAAATATCTAGTTAACAAAGTTAAAAATTTCCTGACTAGTGTTTTCAGAATCTAAGATCTTTTAAAATGTTAATTGAGGCTTATTTTTCCTTTGCTGGACAGAAATTTGCTTAATATTTATTGATTCTAAATCTTTCTATAACGAATAAGACCTTTTTAAAAACTTTGATAATTCCTTCATTTTAATTAGTACGTTAGAAGTAAATAATTTTGATTTAAAAACTTTTGATTTTTTAAAACTTTATATCTGTGATTAAATTCCTTTCTGAAATTTCTCAATTAAAATGCACTTTTCTGTTAGAAAGTAATTACAGGAGATGGATTATTTTAAGCTCTTAAAAGATTAAATCATATATCATTACATAATTTTTCATGATTACATTTTAAATCGAATACTTCTGCTTTTAAAGATCAAAAGAATTTCAAAACTCTAGAATAGTTTTTGTAAATATTTTGCTCGACTTTATAAGTTCATTTTTTCGCTATACCTTTTGAATGAGATACAGATAAAATTTTAACTATATGACTTGATAAATAGTTAAATGAGATTCTTTGTTAGATAGTATCGAATATCTTTTTTTGACGATATTAACTAAAGACTTCACTAACTTTTGTTCGAAGTAAGAAGGGTAAGATTAAAAGGTCCTCTTTCTTAGACAATTTACGCTTAACAAAAAACATTTTAATTAATTTTTGAATTAGTTCAATTCGTTTTAAATGCAGAAATTCAACACAAAAAATAATACTAAAAATCTAAATTTACACATTTTGAAAAATTAAAATCTGAATTCAAATAAGGATTGAATATATTGAATCCTCTTTTGCTACGTATTCAAAAAATATAAAATCAAGCATTGTGCTTATCACTATTTAAAATCTTTAATAAGTTGATACACAATTGATGATAATTTATTTGCTACTTATTTTTTAAAAAAAGTAGTTAATTTAAGCCTATTCAATATATAGGAGTTACTTCGGTACTCCAGTCAGCACTCGCGTTTCGTGGCTGACCCTGTCCAATCGATTCGTAGGTTCGATTCTTGATTCCACTGGAGATCCTTCGAGTATCAAAGTTGATGCACGTCAAACCGATAGGGGCTCAAAGTTTTTATAATATCTTGGTATGAATTTCTGGAGAGTGGAAGGACACAAATCAGGTGTCATTCACATAATTTCACCCGAGTTTAAAATTACGAGATCAGTCACCAATAGCCCTCGTGTGACATCCAAATGCAACTCCAATAAATAACTAATCAATAAAGACTTGGAAATAAATGTTTATTTCATAATAATTTGCATTTTTTCCCAATGTTAAGTGAGAAAATTATAAACAGTACCAACAAAAGAATGACACAGCAAAATAATTACAATATTCTTTTACGTGGAATTAGAAAATAAATAGGACTTTACGCAAAATTTTTGAGTTGATAAATCTGCATTTTAATCAATTTTTATTTCTTTGCATTTACTTAATCATAAAGATTTTACCTAATATATTAATAAAGTGATGTGAAAAAGTTGAAGAATATTAAGTAAAACTCTTAGTCAAATTTCTGATATAAGTTAATTTGTAACAATGTTCAAATAATAATCAATGATAAAATTTGTATAAATTTAAAATATTTAATTGGCATTTTAAATCTAATTATACCTTTATTTAGTAATTATAAGATAGTAAGTAAAACTATCATAATCTTATTTTTACCTCAAAAGTGTCCGATAAAATAAGTTATAAATGAAATTATATTTTATGATAAAATAAATCTTAATTATATGGAAATAAGCTGTTTAAACTACAAGTTCAAATATTTAACTACTCAGAAAGATTGTTTTGTTAATGAGTACACTCACTCTTGACGATTAAGCTATTTTAACTTTCTCTATGTAATGCAATTAAAGTTAGAGATCTTAAAGAGAAATGCTCTTTCGCTGACGTAAATAAGTCTATTAAGAGCAGAACACGCAGATTAACAATGATAATAATTCTAGAGTCATTTCAGTTTGAAAATTCCTTGCACAGATATAAAGGCAGCACTATTGTGTAATATTGTTGTTATCTCAATGAAGTTGAAAAAAGTTTATTAAAATTACTTTGATACTTCTATTAGTTTTGTAAAATCCATACTTTACAATTTAACATATGTGTATTACAATATACTTGTTGTAAAATGGTTTTTCGTAACTCCAAGTCCGTAAAAATTGTAAAATTTAAAAAAATGTAAAATAAATTAAAAATATTTAAGCAAATCTGTGTGACATACTTGTATTTAAGATGTTTGTCCAGATTAATAATAAATAAAAAGCTTGAATAGTAAATAATGACTATTTCTAAGACATTTCTATCAAATGAACTAATGATGAGATTAAGAATAATAAAGTGAGCGAACTATTATTCATTTAATAAATTACATGTAATTATACATTTAATGTAAGAATTAGTATTATTTTTATTAGATGGTAATAAAATTTAAATACCTTTTAGGTGTGCTATGATAATTAAACTTTGATTGATATTGGTGATTGTTGAAAATATCGTTAAAAATAAAAAGATTTTTAAACACTCAGTTTTATAAACCATTGCAAAATCCTCCTTCTTTTATCACTTCATAAAGAATAGTATCTGACAAAATTTTTAAAATATTTTTCGATTTAAGTTACTGCATATTAATTTAAAGAAAAAACAAATATTGACATCTTTTTTAAAAAAATCCATGCATTGAAATATTTATCTTTCCACTGTAATATAATAGGAAATAAATAAATGAAAACTAGGACCTTTGGAAAAAAATATTTATTAATATTTGTTTCCGTACAAAGAAAATTTTATAACTATTATTCAACTATATTTGGTAAGAATGAATCCCATTTTTTTAATTATTTTCTTAGTTAAAAAGTACAATAAGCGAATTCTGTATTATTAATAATACTCGTAATTCAGAGAGAATTTCCAATTATTACATATATTCGTATTTAAAAGTACAAATTATCTAATCATTAACTTCTTACACAAATTCTTTATTATCATTTATAATACTAAGATTTTAATTGTATTCTGTAAAATATCTTTCGTCTATGCTGTATGGAAATTCAGATTAATCTATTCTGCTAATGGAACTAATAATTTTTCTCCCAGGCATTCGCTTTTGCACTGAAATGCTTAAATCAACTATAAAGAGAGGTAAATGTTATTTTAAATTGTTTATTCTGCACAGACTTTGAAATCCTCTTCTAAAATCTTTTCCTTACTTTGAATATTTCCCATTTACCAATCAAACACTAAACTTAGAACCACTCTAATAATGTAAATATTTTTTTAAGAATCCATCAGAATAGTTACATACATTCATTATGTCTGATGCATCTAATTTGTTTAAACAGAAAGTACCTGTATTATCTGTAAGACTTTTGTCTCACTGAATTTTTCTTTATTTAATAAGGATATTTTTTAGTCTTTCATTTTACCAAAAAATATTTCTAAGATTATTAATAAACATAAAAGAATATCTATATATATATAACAGGGATCATTAATATATGTAATAAAAAATGAACATTTTTTCTCCTTTGACACACATTAACTTGCCAAAACATTAATCCGTGATAGCACCATTATTTTCCAATTAGAATAACGATTTAAATTACAGACAGACTGATTCATTTATACACTTCAAAGACTAAGAATATACAAGACTTAAAAGAGCTATTCTTAACACTTCACACAATGCTACCAGCTTTCAGAGCCTCGATTAAGAAATGATTCACAGCACTTCATATAAAGTTTAAGTGACTGAATTGGGTGATTAGAGTTTGAATTTCTTAAGGCTTTATTTAATAGCAGATATAGATGGATTGTAAATTTTAAGAGCTCCTATTTTAAATTTAATGACTGACAGAGACAAAAGATTTTATTAAATGATGAATGGTTCTGCGTACGTTCAATATACATAATTAACATAGTAAAGATTGGCAAGAAATATCTTGTCTGCTATATTTAATAGTTTACGATTAAAAATGAAGTTTTAGAGACAATTACTCTATTTAAATATTATGTAAACTCTTTCTGTATATATATATATATATTAAATTATTAAATTAATTATTATTAATATATTAAATTATATTATTTCTATATTATATATATAGAGAGAGAGTTTAAAAAATAAAACAAATTATTGCTAGAATCCTTAATTTTTAAATAATGTTGTATACATACAAATCTTAACCGATATAAATAAAGATTTTTCTACAGTCAAATCAAGTCTTTATTAAGAATTAAATTGATTATAGTTTTTCAAAAATGATAACAATAAACAAAGCTTTTAAAAATTGAATATACTGAAAGTAAACAATAGCTAAGCCCTGGTACAGAAAAATGTATTAATATATTTCAAATAATTTAACTACATGAATTTAATAAAGCTTTTGTTATAAAATATTTTTTTTCTTTATGGAGAAATTAAATTATGAAGTATGAATACATGAATTCAAAGTTTAAGTGTTTTATTATTCATCGTAAATATACTATTTAAAAGGTATGAGTGTAATACTAAAATTATATTTTTTTCTTAAAATACAAAGAGCTTAGAAATCATAAAAGTATTCACATATTAAAAAGTCTAATATTTAAAACACTATTTAATATAGTCTTGAAAATTTTTGAAGATAATTCAATGTAACAGCGAGTATGAAAGTAACAAACTGAGTCTATACATACATAAATAATACCAAAATATCCCATTGCTGAAATTTTAAAGATTAAAATAAACTTACGATTTTTCGATGGTCTTTTACGTATTGATTCTCGATTACCCATTGTAGCAACTCACTCTAGATTTTGAAAAAGAGAAAAAAAAAAAAAAAAAATAGCATTTAAAATAAATCTTCAGTACTAGATAAATAATTAATTTTGAGATCAATAGTATTTTGTATTATATATTTGCATACATATATATATATATATATATATATATATATATATAATATCAAAATTATATTCGAAATTAAACTACCGAATGAACACATTTTAAGTTTTTAAATAGCTCGGAATAAAATCAATACTATTTTCTATTGAAATCTTAAATTGAGATCAAAACAACAAATGCTTGTGGAGGGGAGTTCTTATTGCATTTCTTAGAAATCATTTTATAATATTGTTCTAAAATATAAGATCAACAAAGATACAAAATATTTTCGTGTTTCTCTAAGGATCTAATATTTCTATAATTTTACTTAGTTCTTAAATGTCTGGATAAATCTTTGTAACGTAAAAAATTCTTTTTTTAGTTAGAAAAAACATTTTGGTTCCTTAGAAAAAAAATTAATAAATATTTTTCGTAGAGAATAACGACGAATTTGGACAAAAACACGAGTTTTAAAATGGCTTTGTTTTTCATAGTTTTTTAACATATCATTTTATAATGTTGTTTTAAAATAGCAAATCTACAGAGATAATGAACATATTTGAGTTTTCCTAAAGATCGTATGCCTTCTATAACTTTTTATCTAGTTCCAAAATATCTGAATAAAACCTGATAACATAAAAATTCTCCTTCGTTAGTAAAAAATAATGTTTTGTTTCCATAGAGAAAAATGGATAAATAGTTTTCGTAGAGAATAATGATAAATTTAAAGAAACACAAGGCTTATAAAAATGGGTTCGTATTTCCTATCTTTATACTTAACTTAATTTATCAGCATTGTTAGAGAGTAAAAAAAGGAGATTTATTATAAAAATCCTTTCCTTTTTCCTACTATTTATTTTTATTTTTTGGAAAAATAGGGATTTCGTAAATAAATCTTTGTTCGCATAACAGTAAATGAATGACCAAGAAGCTATTATTTCTATTTTCTTTAAAAATAATGTCCTATCGCTACCAAAAAGTCCCAGTAGTTTTAGTGGGTTCTTGTTTCGTACTCCTGGGGAAAAAATATTTCAACCTACAGTTATTCTCTTGGATAAGAGAACCCTTTGTCATTCTTCTCTCATAAAATGTTCACCGTAAAATGACTGAAATAAGGCTAATATTCTGGGGGAAATTGTTTTTCTTGTCCTTCGAGATGTCAAAGTAGTAGCAGCAAATGATACTAAAAGTTCTGTTTCAAGATGGCAAGTCAGAATCTTTCTTTTTATAGATTATTAGAAATCAAAAGAAGAATGAAGAGAAATCAGACTGTCGCTTTTTTCGTGACTATTTGTGTGATATCATAGATGAAACTTCAATTTATCTGCTTATTATCAATAATAATAACAAAGAACATAAGGGAAAACAAAATTAATTTCCCTCTTTTTTCACAGGTCTTATTATTTTTATTGAAAATTGATTGAATACATTATAACCGTTTTACGCTAATGTAATTCATTTTATTTTAATACTTTTTCATACCTCTGTAATCTGAATGATGGGGTGATCTTCTATGTTTTTATTACATTACAAGATTATTCAACTATCTGATTTTATCAACATTTTTTAAAGATAAAAATATGTGCAGCATAATTTTTATTTCAAAATTCTTAGAAAAATAAGTAGATTAAACGAGAAATAAATAAATAAAACAAATAAAGGAGTTTTGTACTTAAGGCTCACTTATGCATTTATAACGCTACTAATATCCTGAAAGAATGAAATGTTTTAGAAGCAGGAATAAAAATCTGGAAATCCTGAATCTTTTCTGTCTTATTTAATTTCATTTGAAAGTTAGTTATACATTTTAATGATGTTCTTTTTAACTTTTTCATTCTTGTTTTGCTCATTCTTGTTTGTATCGATTTTTTAAGATAATATTTTGAATTACGTTGAGTTAGAATGAGTAAATGTAATATATTAATGTGGTCTAGATATTATACAACTAACATTTGAAAACAGTAAGATCTCTTTGTATTTTGATTTTCCTCTAATAAAATATGTAAACACTGAAAAAATATTTTAAAATTAAAAATAAGTTTTAAAAGTAATTTACTGCTTGAACAATAATTCAGTTTATTTAGTAAAGCTTGAAATATTAATCTCTTAGTTCTTATAAAAGAATAATATTCGAGAATTAGTAAGTGATAGATTTGAATATTTTTCCGAGAGTGTAGAAGGTAGTTTTAAAATATTAGTGCTATTCAAGTTCACATGTATATAAACTTCTAGGAAATGTGTTAAACTTATGCATAAATTTGTCAAGTGCTTCTCAAGCTGCTAAATCTATGCTACTGAGCTCCATTAGCATTCGATGCAGGTTTTTGGAAACATGATGCAGATAGTATATCAAATACTTAAGGACTTAGAATGAAATATAATAACTATTTATGTGTTTATAAATTTACCCGAACAGCTTTGTATTTATACATAACGGATAAGTAATTTTATTGATTTTATCCGATTGGAATAGAAAATAATATAATTTTAATAGTGTTTTGAGAGCAATCTTTTCTTCAAAAACGAAGTTGACATTTTCATGATTATATCAAGAAAAATTGGAATTTATTAAGTTAGTTTTATTAAAAATATATTAATTTTTAATGTTTGGTTTTAAAAAACTAGCATTAATAATAAATTCATTGAAAATATACAAAATTTTCAAATCGTCATATAATAGAAATTTAGAATTTAACTGTAATATAAAACTCATTCTCGTAATGACGAATAAAACAGCTATAGGGTGCTATTAGTAATAGCACATTTCCCGATTACTGAATATTATTCCCGTTGTGCCACATATAGCTGAAACAGCCGCTTAATGCATTAATTTACTGCTCTTGGAAACATTAAGTACATTCATCTAATCAAATTCCTGAGTAGTTACACCTTTTTATAATCCTTTACAATAAAATAACAACCATTCACAAATATTTCAGTTTTTCATGCAAAATTTTATGTAGGAAAAAGTATTTTCAAATATATGGTATATCTGAGTCTTTTATTTAGTGAAGTCTATTTTGTCACTTAATTGGAATTTTAATGTATGATTTGCTGCTGTAGTTGTTAACTGTATATTAATTACTACATTCAAAAAGTATTTGTATAATATTTTGAACCATCTTCTTATTTTACACATTAAAAAAATTAGAAACTGAACCACTACTGCAAGTGTATTAGAAGCTCAAAGCTTAGATTTCTGTACTAAATACACTATAAAAAAAAAAAAAAAAAAAAAGACGCACCAAGAAAGAGTTGTCCGATGGAGACAAAAATTGGTGGATAAGAAGATTATGTACAGAATAGAAAATGATTAAAATTTCAGAAACATTGAATGACTTATTTCAGAGTTACATAGTTACAAAGTAACGAGCTCAATAAGGTGTTGACCCACATCTAACCTGGATGCAAGCTGCCACACGACATGGCATAGAGCTGATGGTCTGTTATGGTATTTCTTGCCAAATTTGCTGCAATTGTAGGGCTAGGTCATCAACATTCCCTGGTAGATGTAGTTGCCCTCCCTTCCTATCCCAGACATGCTCGATTGGGAGAGATCTGGCTAGCCAAGGAAGTGTTTGACAAGCTGTAAGATAGTTCATAGCAACACGTGCTATATGTGGTCTGGTATTATCTTGCTGAAAAATAAGGCCAGTGTACTGCAAAAGGAACGATAGCAAAACAGGTCTCAGAATGAGGTCGACGTACCGCTGAGCTGTAAGTGTGCCTCTAATAATGACCAGAGGGGTCCGGCTATCAAGGGAAATTGCACCCTAGATCATAACTGCTGGTTGAGGGTCTGAGTGGCGTACTGTAGTGAAAGCAGGACTTGCTCGCAGCCCTGAGCGTCTCCAGACTCGTCTTCAATGATCGTCAGGACACAGTTGGAAGCGGGATTCGTCACTAAACTCTATACGTCCCTAGTCAGCATCATTCCAACCTGATCGAGCCAAGCACCACTGTAATCTGGTTCAACAGAATGCAGGCTTGAGTGGTAGGTGGCGTAGCGGGCGGTACGAGCGTACGAGCTCTGTCAGCCGTCTGTGAATGGTCATGGTGGACACTCGTGTGAGGGTCGCCAGTCTCATGGTTATTAACGATCAATCAGGACCTGTGACAGCTGATCTGACAATCCCTCTGTCCTCTCGATCTGCTGTGGCCCTAGGTCGACCGAATGACTCCGAAATCTGCCATTGTGTCCACCCATTCTTGCCAGCATCTTCTAATCGCTTCGACCCATATGATGAGCGATTCTCCGATTTGCCCAACCTGCCTCTTTCCATCCAATGATACGACCTCTTTCGAACTCTGATAGTTGCTCGTAATGAGCTCGAATCCTATGCCGAGGCATCCTAAATCGCAATGCAACAGAAAATTTGACCATCAGATTGAGAATTGCTTCTTAAATACACCTACTTAGTGCGCAGTTCCGATGCGCTGTAGCTCCCGTTATTCATTCATCAAACACAAAATTAAAATCATTTGCATGTTCGGTTCAAATGTCTTTGCATACGAAATTTCATTACAATCGGACAATTTCTTCTTGGTGCTTCGTTTTTGTTTTTTTTTAAATATATATATAGTGTATCTTGCTTTATTTTGTATTTACTCATATTAAATAAGTCTAAGTGCCTAAATATAGGAGCTCGGAATGTTTTATATCATCAACATATTGAAATGGGAAGGTAATGACTTCTCAATTAAAATAAGAAAAAAAAAATTTTTAACAAATCCTACATATGATCTCTCTGTCTCTCTCATTCTGTATGATAAACACGGTAATTAAAGATGTTTACTACCATATAAAACTGCTGAATTTGGTTAAACTTTTGATTAAAGACCAAAAAAAAAAAAAAAAAACAGAGAAGAGGAAAAATAATTAAATGAAATGCAAAAGATAGATTTATTAGTTACAAAATAATTTTTCGCTTATTAAAGCTCCATGAAAAATGTTACACTTTTGTTGAATGTTAAAAATTTTATAATGATATCAAATTCTAATAATAATAAAATAAAACTGTGATGTATTAAATAAAATCTTAAGATAAAGTTTATCACAGTTATATGTAACATTAATGTTTTTTTTTCCTTTTTGGACACAATAATCTTGATGATAAACAATAGAAATTGATCATTAACAAAATACTAGCTTCATTAACTTCTTAAAATTATGTGGAACACATAAAAAATAATTCCATTCCGATTAGGAATCATAGCAGCATATAAAATGATTAAATGGACTCTAAATCCTGCTAAAAGAGTTTTTAAAAGTTTTCTTTAGCAATTAAGGATTTGCATATTTAATCCACATTAGAGTATGGCTTTTTTTCATTTTTCTAATTATAGTTCCTTAAAGCTTACGTGACAAGATATATATGCATGAATGGTAGGGTCACTCTTTAATGCATTTTTTTCAAAAAAATTATTTCTCGATTTGTTTCCTGAAAAATATTGAATAAGTTTCAACAAAAATATGAATAACAGCTTTCTTATTCGATTTCACAAGATGACAATATATATTTTATGTATATTATTTTTTATGTAAGTAAATATTTATACTAATATTTTTATATAATTATTTTAACATTATAATTCTATACTTACATTTTGGTTTTATTTGTAAACGTTGTAAAATGTATTTTATTTGTTTCGAAAAGCAGATTCATTTTCATATTTTTACTTATTTCAAAAGCCAAATTTCTATAATTGCTTATCACTTCAAAAGGCAGAAAGAAGTTTGTAAGAAACTAGTTCTGCTAAAGAAATCGGGTGTTTTTTAATGTCACTTCTTTTATAACATCTTCATTCGAATAATCCAAAAGAAACAATTAAACATATGTTTTCTTTTCTCTCGATATAATCCATCTTCAAAATTTAAAATAGATGGTCTACGGAATTTTATTGCTTAGAGAAAATATTTCAGCAAATGATTTCAGAACACTTTTCTATTACTTTTTTTTAATTTATATTTTCTGGAAGAAAAAGTCTCAATTAGTATTTATAGAATTATAGTTTTATTTCCTTTATCAAGTATTTATATTATGTACTGATTGATTTTCAAATTTCTTAAAAAGAGAATGCAATTAAATAAACATTTCAAAGTAGGACATTTTAAGTATATAAATAGATAGTTTGAAAGAGCAAATAACTAACCATACTCATACATAAGCAAATTCTAAAATTTTTTGCTCACCACATATTATTAAATGACTTTCTAAGGCTTCATAATAGGAACGCTTAGTGTTGGTCATAGGCCACAACATAGATATGCTTTAGATGTTTGGGATTGAAAAGCAATAGACAAGTTGATATTTAGCAGATCCTCAGTGATATTGTGTTATTCGAGCAAGGACTTGTCTTATTTAATACTCCAATGTCTTTCTGTCAAACCTACAGCGTACTCAACTGTTATTTTTACTTCTTTCACACAGTATCCTACCAGGATTCTTAGGATGTGAGACGAGCACAAAAGCGGCAAGAGAGCAAATTAGTTTCGGCCGAACTCATCCGGAAACACAATTTCCGTATTACGTGTAGCTATTTCATCTGCAAAAGAAAGCGCAAGAATTCGTAAATGAATGCCGAGCTTGTCACGATGATAAAAGACGTCGTTTATTAACAGAATTCCTCAAATCATGCATATTTCTACTTAACGGTCAAAACTGTAGTACAATCTGTAAGATGAATGTATTGTTTGTTCAATTTGCGGGGATGAATCAACAATAAAAGCGATTAATTCTAAGTTGCTATCTTATTAAGTTGTAAATGCTTTTTCTTTAGTCAATATTTAATGTATGTGTGTGTACATAAGGTACATGTTGATTTGTTCGTCTGTTTTGTTTTAAATACAAAACATATGTAAAATAAATATTCACTTATAATAATATTTAAGACATTTTCATTTTTCAGTTTAATATTTAAATTTTAATACCATACAGAATAAATTTATAAGGGAGGAATATAAACTATTTTCCTTGTAACAAATCAGTTTTTCTCCTTCATATTTTAATGGAATTTTTTAGATAAAATATGAGTCTAAAATTGTGGATTTGGTTATTTGTAACTACTACGCAGTTAAGCATCACTTTGGTTTCTTTGAGTAACATTCATGTGCATATATATAATATATAACTGAGTTAACTTATTAAAATACACAGTAGTGTTTAAATTACTGGCAAATGAATTCCTGCGTAATTACAAGTGTTCCTCAAAAATTTTTAATTTGTATTGCCATGAATTCACTTTTCAATAAATGAATTTAATAGATCAATGTGAAACATTTTTTCTGATTCCTCTAGATCACTAAATACCAAATAATTATTTAGTGAATCTATTTCATTATCGGCACATATTTAGAAATTTTATACATAATTATTTTAGTTTTTTAATTTACTCGAAATTTCAATTATTATATTAGAATACGATATCTTAAGGATTATACAAACGGAATAGTATATCACATTTAATAAACTCAATATGTTCATTATTTATCTTGGGGATAAGGAATAACCAAAAATAATAAAGAAAATTGATCCTAAGTTAAATTTTGAATTTTTTTTTTTTAATTTTTTCTCCTATATTGAGCATAATCTATGTATTAAATTTCTATTTAAAAGTGAATGATTGCTAAATAATCAGAACGCCAAAATTAAAACTTATAGAAAATTTGCCAAGACATCAAATTAAAACAAAAACAGGACAGAATAATGATAATAACTTTAAAACAGTGTGTAATTGATACTTTCTACTGTTCAACGCTTACGAAATGTGTTTCCACCTTTAATATATTTAAATACAATGATTCCCAGTTAAGAACTGCTATTTTATCAAATCGTTAAAACCTATTTTTGTTTATTCGAAGAAAGGTCGAGAAGTATAGGCGTATCCTACATTTACTAGGTGCTATTAACCTACAAGGACATTTTTCTAGTTGCTCCAGTCTTAAAAGACTAATGAAAAATAACCTACCTTGCTTATACACGCCCGTTTCCAGAGAAAGTGACAACGAGAATTTGTCATATTTCATTGTGTTTTTAGAGGAAAGATTCTAGCTTCATCATTATTCTACATGTACCAAGAAAGATTGCGCCATATTTCTCCTTATTATTTCAAATACTTTTTTTTTTTTACATTTTCCTTCAACGAAATAAAGTCTTAAATTACGAAACTTAATCGTTACACATGAAAGTTAACTTTGCCATTGGAAAAGGTGATAACTCTACGGTATTTGAAAAAAAAAAATTAATGAAAATGTTTTGATTTTTATTAACTTACATTATTGCTTGCTGCTTACCAATTTCGTAAATAAAAATAATCCATGAGATAGTGAATGTTGAAAAATCTAAATTAGCTAAAGAATAACTTTTTACTACTCCTTATTAAAGTCCTGGGAAAGAAGGTTTAGTTATTCCTGTTAAATAACATTAAAAAGTAAATCTCTGCGTGAAATCTTATTTCATCCTAAGTTATATGACTCCAAGCAACGAAGAGTGGGAACTAATCCGTATTTCGAATTAAATTTAAACAGTTAGGAGACAGCGCAGACTTTCAACTTGGTAACTTCAATAAGATTCAAGTTTCTAAGTCAGGAAACTACGCCTTTCATCTAGGAAATATTTTATTAAACTGTAAGCCTTTCTCAAAGTCATTTCTCATTTAAATAGTATATTTTTTTCATTTAGCTTTAGTTCACTGTAAAATTTTTATTTTTATTCTTCGAAATGAGAAATTTTAATTAAAGGGAAAAAACAGTAATAAGAAAGGGATATGGTGTAACAGTTCATCAGACATATTTTCTATATTTTTATACTCATAAGAATAACGATCAATAGGAAAAGTTGTAAATATGACTTTTTCTACATATATATAAAAACAGAATTTAATTACTAAAAAAAAGAATTCGCTCTGAAATTCATATCTATTTTTTTCAGAAAAAAAAATGTATTTTCTTATTTTGTAATAATCTTGAATTCTGTTCTTATTCAAATAATATAGGAAATAATCGACTTTTATAAGTGAATAGAATTTATACTTACTACGAGTAATATTCATTTTAATTCTCATAAATTATAAATAAAATATTTAACTAGCAATTTTACTATAGTTAATCATTGAAATAAATTATTAGAATATTAATGGGATTTTATTGTTGTAGGGAGATAATTATTTATACTATCATTTTTTCTCTTGATAATGACTGTTGAACATTTTTACAGATAAGTGTCAAATTGTATTATGACACAAATTTGAGGAAGCTGGTGTTTATTGTGTTGTAACTATAGGACAGGAGTTATTATGAATAGCATATTAAATTTCTGATCTTTCAAAAATATTGCTTGTTTTACAATTTTAATTTAGATATATAGATTTTGAATTAGATACTTGATAAAGACACGTACAAATTGGAATGATTATGTAAGGATATTTTATTGATTTAGTTTAGTTTTTATTAACGTCGCGCTAGAAGAAACATGAGAGCTATTTGCGACGGACCTCGTAATTTTGAACCTCGGTCAAGTGACGAGGTTGACACCTGAGCTGGCACCCCCCTCTCCTAACATCCACACCACGCCAACGGGAGGACTTTGGGCTCCGACAGATTTAACATTTATCAGCCTCGGCTTCATGGCGGGTCTTTAGCGGTCAAGGATCGAACCCGCGACTCAACGAAAACCGCCGGCCACGTATCCGAAGTCATGACTACTAGGCTACCGCGGCCTCCGATATTTTATTGATATAATATGCATTTTTGTATGATAGACCTTTAGAGTAAATTTTGGGATTAATCTCCTTTCCTAAATTTTTATTGTGTGGTTAAAGTTTTTAAATTAATTCATTTTTCTTGTTCATATTAATTTTGCAATTTTTGAAATGATGTCTTTAGAGAATTTTTAATAATTAGTTGTGCTTAATTAGATTTGACTTTTGTGATTAGTGTTCTCTCTTTCTTGATTAATGAATTTTTTGCAGTTTCTTTTCATGCTTTCCTCTTTATTTTAAGCCTTCGTTAATTCTTTTTATTCTTTTAATTAACTTGATTGGAATTTGGGAGTGTGGTGGGTTGTCCTATCATTCTTTATTGTATTGTAATTTTCTGTGTGACTTTTATAATGGGTTGTACACCCGAAGACTAAAATCTTTATTATCATGCGCTTGATGGGGTAATTTATAAGTATTTTTATTTACTCGTATATATTTGACCCCTATTATTTTAATAAAATAATTCCATTTAAAATTGTCAGTATAATTATAAATTAAATCAGATTTATTGTGAAAATATTTTATTTGGCTTTTTATTTCGCAGTATAGCTTACTTAAATATACTTAAGATCATATAAAACTCTGAAAATGTATCACCGTTCAATGGATTTCGCTGTATTTGGAATTGAAAACAAAGTTGGTTTTTATACAGTGGAAAGACTTGTTTTAATTAGTACAATCTAACTTATTAAGCATACAAGAGCATCAAAAATTGCTTCCTAATTATTTCATTAGTTAAGTTGCAACTTTCAATATTTTGTTCTAGTATTATAAAAATGGGATTCAGTTACCCAGGAAAAAGGCTCAAGCAAGCTTCTCCGTTATTCTATGTTGGCTTAAGATCCTTTTGAATTTATTTAAAAACATTTCCTATAGTTCAATATTAAGTTGATTTGTATTGTTAACTATGCCAAATCAATTGGAACTAATTTGATTAAATCTTATGAATAAATGGATTTGAACATTTTACAAATTATGATCACTAAAAACCAATTTTTAAATAAATTGAGCAGGACTAAAAATATTTCAAATACTACAGCAGAGTAATTGAAAAAGGTAATATAATAAAAAATGACCAAAATAAACAAGTTAAAATTACCATAATTTAAAACATGCGAAATATTATAACGTAAAGAAGCCATAAATTCAATTAAATACAATGTATAAGAATTCAAGAACACATATGTTATACATAGTAACTTCAATTCTAAAAAACAATAAACTAAAAATTACAACCAAGTTAAAAAAAACACAGATACCCAAAACACAAAGCAAATTTCAAGAGAAAAGAATTTAGGAAAAAACAAAAAACAAAAAAAATATATATTTGTATATATAATATTATAAAACATCTACACTTTCTCAATAATAAGTTCATTTTCTGACTGTAATTCTCACTTGTTATACAAAGCAGCTGAAATTTTCATAAACAAAATAAAATAAAATGTTTGAATCTTTCTGTAGAAAAGATGCAATCGATACGAGTATAGCTAAATAGTTTTTCGTAATTCGAATGGCAATCACCCTAGATCCCTGAATGAATTACGATACTTCTTGAAGCTTTCTTGAGATATGCTCTTGATTGAAACTTCTAGTAATTCGATTCGTTTCTTGATTTACATCCCATAAGAACATCATCCAACTAAAGCTAATTTTTTTCGGCTATTTGTTCAAAGAATTCTGAGTACTGACTTATCGTTACGAAACTTTTGCGAAATTTTTTTTTACAGAAAGAAGTTTGTTTTTAGTTAACTCAATCATAAATTATTATAGATTATAATTAAAAACAATATAAATAGTTTATTTATTTATAATTAAATAATATTTATGTAATATATAGTTATATATAATAACATAATTAATTAATAACTTAAACGCAAAAATAAAAAATAAATTGTTTGTCGCTTTTTTAATCCAAGAGTAAAAAATTTTTTCCCATTTATTTGGGCCAGCAACAATGGGGAAAAACTTGATTGTTCCTTGACTGTGTTGAAGTAGAGCAGTATAAATTTCTGATTAACAAACGAAGCTTCATTGCTTTCATTTCAAATATTTGATATAAATATATAATTTTAATGTTAACCTCGATGATTCATTTTAGAATAACTAATTATTTTATTTAATGTATTGAATCCCTTTCTTAGTGTTTTTAGTTGTGTTTATGTATTAAAAACGATAGTTATTAACAGTCTCGGTCAGTAGTAATAATTATAAAAATTATCTATTTTATTTGGTTGCGTTGTTATCAATAATACAACAAATCGATAATCAAAACAAGGTTTTGAACAAATCGACATTTATCAATTAGATAAAAACTGAATATCTTTTCAGGTTATAAGTGTAACCATGCCATTTTGATAAAAATTGAAAACAACAGGTGTTGCTTAAGTTTATTTTAGGAAACAGTTAGTAGTTTTTCATGGGATTTTTTATTGTATCCAAAATGTGAGTATAAGTGAAAGTTGAAGTTTATAGCTCAAGAGCAAATCTGGCAACTTTGCACTGAACTTGTGTATCTGTGATCTAAACGTAAAAAGAACTGGAGAGAAAAAAAAAAAAAAGGACGGAGGGGAATGATTGACAAAAAGGTCGAAAATAAAGAAGGATTAATTGGGTATCCCGGTAGCGTGTCATTCATGTTAACCAAAGAGAGTATCCCCGTGGAAAAGAAAAAATAACAAGACCATGATTCCCATTTCCCCCTAAGTCCCTGAGGAAGTATTGTAACATAAATATTAAACGTAAATTACTCATTAAATTTGATTTTCTATTATAAACAGATGTTTAAAATACATTTTATTTCCTATTAATCCATTTTAATACATCGTTCTCACCAATTTGTCTTCTATATAAAAGGAAAAATAACATATATCGCTCCTGTAGTGGTGATCCTCAGTTTCTAAGCCTTACATTTTTATAACTTCTTTTCAATTTAAAACAACATTTTAATTCCATTTATATCATACACAAGTTTAAAACTTTTGGTAACAGTCATAATGAAAGAAGTAATAATGATTAAGAAGTAATAATTGTAAGAAACACTCTTTCTTAGTTTTCACACACACACACACACACACACACACACACACATACACACACATAGATATATATATATATGGTGGGTGTATGAAGTGTGGCTATTAAATAATGAGACTGACACTGTTAAGTATTTTATTTTGATTTTATGCGTATTTACTTTTTTTCACCTTCAATATACACACCTCCTCTATTGCTACAATGCTCCATGCGAATCTTTCATTTATAGAAACAGTGCTGGAAGCCTTCTTCTGTCCCCTTCTTCAGGACGCGTGCCGCTTTCTCTTTTATAACTTCAACGGTCTTAAATCTTGTTCCTTTTAATACAGATTTCCCCTTCGGAAACAGATAGAAGCAGCATGGTGCATGATCCGACGAATAAGGCGAGTGGTCTAATACTAGGATCCTGTACTTGGCTAAAACCTCTTGACAGACAATGCGGAATGACTTGTTTTCAAACTATTCGTGTCGTTTTTTCCTTATTCGCTTGCGGAGTTCAGCAAAAGCGTAAAGTTAGTAATGTCGAGTAATATTTTGACTTTCAGGAACCCAATAAAGGTACATGATGCCATTAATGTTGGAAAAAATCATCGTTGCCTTTAATTTTGACTTACTCATTCGAAGTTTTTTAGCTCTCTGTGAAGATGGTTTCCTCTAGTGCAGGAATTGATGCTTCATTTCTGTATCATAAGTAAAAAAACTACTATTCATCACACGTTTTTATCATTTCCAGTAAGTTTGAGTCAATTTAAGTGGTGTTCAAAGTGTCAGTACAAATATTTTTACGAGGGCCTTGTTGTTAAAGCACGAGAATTTAAGGCACAATTTCGGCACACTCTTTTTGCACGTTAAATTTTTTACTTAAAATTTGCCGTTCGGATCCTTTGTCAATTCCTGCAGTCTTAGGAGTAGCACGAATACTTAACCGATGGTCAGATCGAACCAGATTACTGATTTTTCGATATTGTCATCCGTTTTTGACGTGGAGGGGCGAACCGTGCTTGAATAATCTTAAACGCCATCTTGAAAATGCTTGAACCACTCAAAAACGCATTTACGAGATAAAAATTCATTTCCGTACACTTCTTCCAATAAATTATAATTTTCAGTAGCGATTTTTGCAAGTTTCATATGAAATTTTGCAACAATTGATTGCTCACTTAGAATTTTTCCGGCGAAACAAAATAAATAAATAAATAAATAACTGTAACGCAAACAAAAGCTACGGCTATACAGATTTGTTAGCAGAAATGAGAGGCACTGCATTCGAAAGAGAAGGCTTCACGTTAAACAGCTGTCGGTCGCTGGCGCTTGGCGCATACGTATTTTTTCTGTAACAGCGTCAGTCTCATTATTTAATAACCATATTTCGTAAATAAAATTGTAAATCAGAAAAGTAGAAAATATACAAAATATCAAGAAAATAGTAAAATTTTGAAACTTTTAAAATTTTTTGAAAATACAGAAATGAAGATTAATATATTGAATGTTGTAACAGGTTTAGACTGTTTAGCTTAGGTTTTCTAGATTTTTAGGGTAAACTATCCCCATCAAAAATAGTTCCACAAATATATATTTTCAAAAAATTTCTGAAAAAATTCTGAAAATTTTAATCCCAAAAATTAAACTAAAAGGAAAAGCCTACACAAAGCGAAAAAAATTTTTAAAACCAAACACTAAATACAAAAAACTCAAGAGAAATATCAAAATTATCGAACTGTATCTCTTTAGATTTATTGATATTTATTCAGTAATACCAAGAAATGCAAAAAATTTATAAATTTACATAACATAAATAAATTAAATATAGATAAAATATTTACTCCCAATAAATACCCATTAATGCTATGTTTGAAGTCATAAAAATACTTGAAAAGCATAAAAAATTATTCGAAAATTTACTACGCAGCTAAACACCATACAGAATATGATTATAGTTCTTTTGATTCTCTATGATAAATCTAACTTAGATAATATGATAAAACTGAACAAATTTAGCAACCTGGTACAATTAGCATTGTAGGAAAATTATATTTTTTACTTATAAAAAATATTCAAACAAATAAGAGACTTGCTTCAAGGAGGACCAGCTAGCAACATTCTCGATAATCTGTATTTGAATTTTTATGAATCGAACCTCGTTAACGATTCTTTTTACGTTTTATACAAATGCATAGACGACCTAATAATGTTTAGTAAATTTAGAGATTATAAGCCGAATATTGATTTTTATCCAAACTATTTAGTTTTATTACAGACAAAATCAGATACATGTGAGGCTGAATATCTAAATATTCAGTTACAGATAATATATCACACCATTTATAGTAATTTATATGATAAAAGAAATGAATTTAAATTTAAAGTAATCAAAATGCTTTACTGGGATAGCAATATTAACAAATCGAGACGGGAACATTAAATTTAACTTCTTGCATCGTAATAAATCGTGGACTACTCAAGATGATGATTGATTCAAAAATATTATGAAATTTGTTGGAGACTATAGGGAGTGGATAATCCTCTAGATTTTTTGAAAATATATATTCCTAGTAATTTGTTTTATGGTCCTTATTGATATGCCTCTAATATTTTCCATGAGTCCTTAAGAGACTCTCTGGAGGATATTGAAATGTGATTTCTGGAATTCAAATTTGATATCTAATTTATTTTTATGTTTTGACAATTTTCTTACTAAGACCCATATTTATTTTATAAATTTATTTAAATGATTTTTTATATTTACATCTTGAAAAGTGAGAGTTGCTGCTGGGGTCTTTTGGATTTGTGTGAGTTTAGAAATTGAACCCTTAAACATAAGGGCTATTAACTTTCAGGACTTCCATGGAATTTTAACTGTCTTTTAATTTAAAAACAAATCCACCCCACAACATAGGATTACAAAGACAGCTAGTTAGAGGTCTAGCTGTGAAGATTTCTTACATTTTTACATAGCTAACTCTTACAGGCACGCATTTCATTGACAGTACTCAAAAACTGTTTAACAACTAATATTTAGTTTTGTCTTCTTTTGAGCTTTACTTCTATTTTATTGTTTTGATTTTGAGATGTTTATAAAATATTCACAATTCTGATACGTTTTCTTTACTCTACTTAATTAATAATTATTAATATTCACATCATATTCGGCAACAGTACAAAATTTTGGAGATCTTTATTTAAAAGGTTTCATAAGCCTTTTGCATTGAAAATCTTAATCACTTACATATGTCACAGGATCTTATGAATTGGTTTTTATACCTGATTTGAATGGACTTCATTATTTTTATAAGCTTGGGGTTAGGTATGTTTTTCTTAAAAGATTTTAAATTTTTAACTAAAAATTTTGGTTTTAAGTTTTTGTAATTGGGGTATCTTGCTTTTTTTCCTTGTTTCTTTTGCTTAATCTATAACAATTTCCATTTTCGAATGATCCAATATTTGCCCAGAAAGAGGCACTGGGGGAGGATTGGTACCATAGAACATGATTAACTCTCCAATTCAGTCCCTAGTCTAAATGTGCATGTTTTGTTTTGTTCGATATTCAATTTATTCAACTTGTTTCCAATTTTTATTCAATTATTTTACTCATTTCTATGAATGTTTTCTTCTCTTGTTTTATTTTTGGATTATATTTGTACTTTTATTTGTTAAGCTGTTTTTAATAATTTTAATAATTTAACAGTTTTTTTATCTTATATATATGTATGTGTGTGTTTTGTTTTGCAGCTGTGTTAAATTTTATATTTAATTTTCTATGAATTTAGAATTTAAGTAGAGGTTTCTTGATATATTTCCTTGAGTTTTTTTTTTTTTTTTCATTTTTACTTACTCGGTTATACGAGGCTGTGTCTTTGTTTAATAGAGTTTTATTACTTATTGGGAAAATTTTATCATTAAAACATGTTTAAGCAGAATACCTCTATATCAATCTAATGGCAATATTATATAGCTTTATTTCCATTTTGTTCATTATTAAAGGATTTTCTTTTTAAATTATCTCTTTCGGTTTTTCTATATATGTTCTTGTTATTAAATTTTATGTTATCCTTTTTATAAAATTTTTTAAAGTAGTTTATTTTTATGAATCAATAGCTTATGATTTTTTTTCTTGTATTTTTTCATAACAAATTAATTTTAAATTTAGAATGATTCTCCCTGTATTGTATGATGCATCAATGAACATTTGCATTTTTTGTATGTTCAATATATATATATATATATATATATATATATATATATATATATATATATATATATATATAACACATCAATCAATAACTCCCGAGACTAACCCAGAGATGGCGCTCGTAGTAAACCAGTAACCAGGTCTTTCTAGAGTACTAACCTTTGCTTGAAACGTGTCAAAATGTTAAGTCGATCGGACCAGAAACAGCTGAGTTATCGAGGTTGGAGTAAAGTCGTTTTGTAGTTTGTTTAAAAAATGGAAAAAACCGAGTTTCGTGTTCTGATAAAACATTGTTTTTTAATGGGTAAAAACACCGTGCAAGCGAAACAATGGATTGAAAAATGTTACCCGGACTCTTGTCCATCAAAAGCAACGATTTGTCGGTGGTTTGCCGAGTTTAAACGTGGTCGTACCGACACAAATGACGCAGAACGCTCGGGTAGACCTGTGGAAGCCGTTACACCGGAAAATTTGAGTGAAGTGACAAAAATTATAATGAAAGATCGTAAAGTGAAGCTCCGTGAGATTGCTGAGATGACACAGATATCATATGGAAGTGTATTTACTGAAAAAGGTTTTTTGAAGTGAAGTGAAAAAGGTTATTTCCAAGTGGGTGCCGCGATTGCTTTCGATGGAACAAAAACAGCAACGAGTCGATGATTCAGAAAGCTGTTTATCGCTATTTACTCGCAACAAAAAAGATTTGGAAAAGCGTTGGAACGATTGTATCACCCTAAAAGGTGATTAACAAAAGGTGTTATGTTGATGAATAAAAAAAAAATTTGCAAAAAAATGTTGTTTTCAATGTTAGTCTCGGGAGTTATTGATTGATGTGTTATATATATATTTATAATATGTAAAATAATGTAATATAATAATGTAATATATAATGTAAATATATATATATATATATTTACATTATTTTCTACATTTCTTAATTATTTTCATCATATTCAATGCAGTATAGTATCTGTATACAAAGAGTTTCTACGTTTCTTAAGATTTTGATATAATGTTAAAATTGTTCCCATTTAAAAGCATTACAAGAAATTATTAAAAGTAAATTTTCATAGTGCTTGAAATTTCCTATGTATATAATCAGGTTTCTTAGATTTATTTTGCACTTATAAGTCAGAATCTAAGATTAAGGTAAAGATTTATATATATATAACAAACTCTATTACATTTAACATCGATATCTGGGAAGAAGAAAAACCCTTTTTTATAATTCACGTATCAATTAGGTTTATATGATAATAAAGTGTTTATTTAAAAATAAACAAGAAGCGCTGTTATAAATATATGTTAAATTTAAAGCATCAAAATTTATAACAAATAATCAGTTACAAGAACAACTCTTATAAATACAAAAGAGCGTCGTTGATTTCCGTAACTCTTTTACACTGCATGGAAATATTGAACATACTCTAGAGTAAACATTAAATAAATGTATTTATTCTAAGAATGATATTTTTTTTCTATAAATAAGGGAATGTAAAATAAGGAAATTAATCGGCAAGGAAAAAAAGTTACGGATACGAATATCATAAGAAATATATAATTCATTTATAATAAAACTCGAATCTAATCCAATTTCAGCAAATCAGTTTTGAAGAGTGTTTTTTTTTCCCTTTTTTTAAGTAAGATTTATTAATGTTTTGAAGAAAAAAAACATTCTCGTGTTTCTCGCAAATTAATTCTGTTGTGCACTGAAGGAGGTAATTAAGACAAATCCTAGATGCTTTCTTCTTTACTTTAATTATACTCTCTGAACAACATTCTCCTACTACTGAAATCAATTTTTGAGTTATTCATTTGATTTGGAGAAAATTGATCCTTTATGAGCAAAGTAATTAACTTACTTCTTACATCAGTGACAACCATAGTTAAGAATTCGAGAAAATCCTCGGGATTTTTAAACTTGAATGAGAATGGGGAAATCTAATTATCCTGTAATAATAGATTTCTTAATTTATAATTTTTATGTTTGCACAAACATCTTGTCATATTATTGAGAAATGTCGTATTAATGGCAGAAATATGAATGAAAATAACTTTATATATTCTTATTTTTTGTGTGAAATAAAGAAGTTTGTAGTTTTAATTAATACATTAACAAATTTTTACAGAAATTCGAAAATAACCATTTGCACTGAAAAAATATAGTTTTGATGGTCATAAGCAATCTAAAAAAGTGCATATCTTTGCTATTCAATATGCTCGTTTACTATTATTATTACTGTTGTTACTGATTTCTAGTAACTGATTTTCCAGTGCATAAAGATTCAATATCGTAACAGTCACAGTGAGGAAAATTGTAACCAATAAAATGAATAGATTTTTTTCCGCATTTAGTGAATGTTAAGAAGGTTTTAATGAAAAAGGCTTTGAATTAATCTTATTATTCTGGAAAATGTCCTTGTTTTAATCAGTTTGTCAGTTTTTGGGATTGTAAAATTCAAGCTAAACATTATAAAAAGAATTAACTGTTGCTTAAAAAGAAACTTTGAACAGGATATTTTTAATCAATTTTTATAATTTTTACGTAATTTTACAAATTTATAAAAACAAATGTTTTCTAACTTTTTTACAAGATTCGAATATTTAGTAACTAATAGTTGACTCTTTATTAACGTCTTACTTCAAAGAAACACGATAGCTCTTGGTGAAAGACCTCTTAATTTTGACCCACTGTTAAATGATGAGCCCCCCCCACATAAGTAGGCAACCCACTTTCCTTATATCCACAACTCTCCAATGTGGTGATTTTGAGCACCGACAAATTTAATTGTCTTCAATACTTAAGCTTCATATTTCGTTTTACTGATTTCTAAAAAAAAATGATCGTTAGTATATAATCGTTTTTATTTAATAAGCATCATGTTTATCAAAACCTATTGTTGCAGATGTAATAAGCCTAATATTCAGATAAGAGAGTTTTGATTGCATTGTAGCTTCAAAATTATTGGAGCTAATAACATTGAAAGCTTTCAAAAAAATTGCATCTTGGGGATTTATAATAGGAACACCCAAAATGCAATAACATATGTTAACTTGAAAAACTCAAAAGGTCTATTAAATTGCATTTGATTTTGACTCAGTTACGGACTTATTTAATTTTCTCCAATGAACGACATTTTAAAGCTGCGTAGTAATTGATGTAAGCTATTACAATCAAAGCCTAGTGAAAACTCTTCACACACTATCTCTGTCTGCATAAAAACCGCAAGGGAGACTATTGTGTATGAGAGGAGAGGGGCTTACAACCCTCGAGACTGTAGATCTTCCAATAATTTTCTGGTGAAAAAGATCTCACCATATATTTTGACATACTCTTCTAACTTACATTTCGCTTTAAGATGTCAAAATTTCAGTTTTGAAGAAATATTTTATTCAAAAGGGAGACGGGGTGGTGTTACTTATGTCCTGTACAAATACATGAGGACGCAGAAGTAGAGTGAATTTTTTAGACTCATTCAAAAGCTTTTTCCAATTTTTTTCTGATATATTTTTATTCCAGTATCTGAAGCTTCTGTGATACCAATTATATACACTTAGTCGAAATAACAGCAAGAGAAACATAAGAGTTTAATTTTTCTCTGTACTAAAAAAAGACACATTAATAATATCATTAACTATAATTATATGCATTTTTCTCGTATTTAAGATATTTAATTTTAATCTTGATTAGTTTTCAAAAAATATTGAATTCTTTTCATTTGAATATCTGTTGTGCTAATTTATTTGTTAATTATTATTCCAAGTATTCTTATCCTGCGGATAGAATGATTCAGATGCTTCAATTGTGAGTTTTGGTGATTGTGTGTGTCACTAAAATTTCTGGTTTCAACATGTTTTTATACAGTGCTGACTTGTTTAACAACGGCTTTAGTTAACGAGGTACTTTGTTAATAACGATTTGTTGTAAACAAAAAAAGGTCTTGGGCAAAGACACAGGTTTGCCTTACGACGCCTCTTCGATTGTTTCAATTTGTTTCAGTGCCAGCTAGAGGTTGTCTAGTGATTTAACCCTCAGACTACGAACGAAACATATGTGTTCCATAAAGGAGAATACTGGTACCAAGGGGACAAAAGTTAATCTATATTTCACATAACATTGTCCTACTGGTTCAGAATTCAACTAATGATGTATAGTTGAAAAACTATTTATAAATCCAAAGACATCCCAAACTTCCCCCTCTACGTTTCCATACGCATAATGAAACTCTGCAAAGCCTACCCAATTTATTAGAAACGGAAAAAATTCTTAATATAAAAATAATATATATAAATAGTAGTCTAAAGGTTAAATGATCCTTATATCAGTAGTTTAATCATTTTTTATAATTTCCAATGCAGCAGGCAATACAGATATTATCCTAACACCCAGTTGTTTAATCAACGTGGAACTATTATTCAAGACAGGAGCTAGGAATAATTAATAGATTACCAGTATTAAGCTTGTGGAAAATAGGGCCTTGGAAAGCGACAATTTTGGTAAACGACGACAATTCTGGAATGGATTACCGTAGTTCACCAAGGTACCACTGCATTTTGGGATCAAACTCATAATCATATAATTTTGACTGGTCAATCACTTCTTAACTATATTCTTTGCAAACTGATTAAACTTTTGAGTATATAATTTATCTTTCTGTTGAAAATTTATACGCAAACATAACTCAACGACTTGGTGATAATATCCAGAATTTTCTATTCAAAATATTCTCCTCTAAAAATAAGATGTATTAATTCAGTTGTTTTAGATTAGCTTATGGTAATCCCTATTATTCTCTAGTTTGGTTTTATTTAAATTTCTCAAATCATTATATGGTTTTATACTCTACTTTAACGATACCATTTCAATAAATATAGAAAAATCACAATAATTACTTGATTTTCAGAGCTATTCATAACTGAAGACTAACTTCTAAGTTGTATCTTAGATCTTCATAGATTTATTTAATTTGAAAATGTAGCATTATATAAGTCAAGTATTTATTCAGACACGATGACTTTCTGTTGATATAAGAAACTCACTAATTAAGAAAAATCTATTATGCAAAATTCATCTTAGAATGAGTAGATGAATGTTGACTAAATTAAAATCTTCACATAATTAGATTTATCTAAATTTTTTTTAAAGTAAATCTCAAAAAAGATAAAAGAGTCGGAAAGAGAGAAAATTATTGTAAATGGTTCCTGTACTATAATAAATGAAGAACGATGGTGGTAAATAATGTATCTATTTAGCTTACATGAAATGCCTCGAAGCCATTATCTGTTAAGATAAATTGTGAGCATTTATTTTCATTATAATTAGATGGCAAAATGCTATTGAGTATGTTTTCTGTATCCCTAATTACGTCTTATAAGTCTGTGTCAAGGTAATATATTAATGTAACTAATCAGGAAGAGTTTTATATTTGTCATTATAATATGGGTCTGATTTAAATAACATTTAATACAAGCTCTTATTATAACTTACAAAAATATTCAATCAAACAATAATTAACAGAAATATAAAAAAATTAGGAAAAATTGATAATTAAGAAAGTTCTTAAATTTAATGAATTAATTGAAAATTGGAGAAAACTTGAGACAGCTGAAGGATAACAATTTTACAATTTTAGTTAGCAATTTTATAATTAATATGACAGTTTTAGATTTAATTGTACTTTTAATACATATTCTGCTGATTTCAACCAGCAGAACTGTCTTTGCTATTTTGAATGACATAACATTATAAAAACTTAGGTTAACAGTATAATCAGTATTGTATTAAAGAAAATATGAATCTGCTGCTATTGTATAAAAATGAGTTCCAAATACAATTTTGTAAAGAATCAGTGCCAAGAATGAGAGAAAAAAGTGTAAAGAACTGATCAACAATTACCTAAATGTTTCTTGGTAGTTTTAAAAAAAAGGTAAATGTGTAAATAAAGTGTATGAAATAGTTTACGTTTTACGTAAACAGAGTACTAAATAAACATTCATTGCCCTTTATTGAATAAAATAAGTCCATGGAAAAGCAAAGCAGTAAATTTGTCTTAGTAAAATTGATAGTTTGCTATTGTTCCTTTTTAACCTTAACTTGTACTATTTCATAATTACGAAGTAAATAAAAATTGCATTATAAAACAATTTATTTTAAAATTAGTATTTTACTTCTTATAGCAAAGCCTTTCAGAGTAAGAATTGAAAATTAAAATGCTTAATTGTCTGAAAGTCATTCCCATAATTGTTTTATTATAGTCAAAAAAGTTATCAAACATAATTTTGCTATAAAAACCATGTTTATCTATATATTAATATAAGTCTCTTTTAAAACCTTTTAGAAAATTTTCAGAAATTCTTTGAAATTAAAATTATATTTAATGCATCACCACCTTACAGGAACCCTCTTTCACTCAATACAAGTCATGAGAAGAGGAAATATATGTATTTAATAGATCACTATAGTTACTGAAACATCACTCACTTCATAACTTACTACAAGACGGTTATCGTGAAATAACTTTCATTAATGAAGAACGATACCTTTTATAGCAAACGTGGTAATATGAAACATCTGTAACAGATGTCCAAGTTGCTTCAAGCTGTATAAGTTTAAGATTATTGCGTTCTGATTTTATTCTGTTATTTCGAAAATTTTCAATGACAGCTAATGTAGATCATAGGAAATTTCGAATGCTGTAGTCACTAAGGGAAGAAGATGAGTTAAGTAGTAAGCGGCGTGAGAAGTATTTAGTAATGAGCCAAGACTTAGGAAATTTATTAGGCGAAAATTACTTTCCTAACTTGTTGAAAAATTTAACGAAACTCTAAAATGATTCAACGGTGTTAGAAAATTTAATGCAAATATCATAATCTTGATGTGTATTTGAATAAGTTTAAAATAAAAAGCACATGTTGTGACATATGGAATAGAAAATAGCTTCAGATTATATTACATGCATGTAATAAGGGTTGGGTTTCAGTAATAAAACATTCGGGGACCACAATATGCAGGTAATAAGCTGCAGAAAAATTAGAATTGAGAAAAAATAAATTGGAAACTCGGAGGTCTGGTTTTAGAATATATTGCAAGCTTCGTAAGGAATACTGAAACCTTAAAAGCATATTACAAAAAAAAAAAAAAAAAGAAAGAAAGAAAGAAAGAAATATAAAGAAAGAAAGTAGACGTAAATATTTATTTGTGTAATTGATCAGTTATGATGTAAATAAAATGACACAGAAAAAAAGTTAAATAAAGTTATCTATATAAATCTTTCGTTCTCAACATAATGTAAAAGGAAAGAAATTAGTTAAGAAATTAATATTAATTAATAATTAATTACACTCTATAACAAAGAAAAAAAATGACGCACCTAGAAGAAGTTGCCCGATTGTAATGAAATTTCGTATGCAAAGACATTTGGACATATCATACAAATGAATCAAATTTAGTGTCCAATGAATGAATAGTGGAAGCGACAGCGAATCAGAACTGCGCACTCAGCAGGTGTATGTAAGAAGCGATTCTCAACCTCATGGTCAAATTTTCTGCTGCATTGCAATTTAGGATACCTTTCAACGCCTTTCAACCAAAAATGCTTCGCGGCAGAATTCGAGCTCATTACGAACAACGGTCAGAGTTCGAAAGAGGTCGTATCATTGGATGAAAAGAGGCAGGTAGGGCAAATCGGAGAATCGCTCATCATATGGGTCGAAGCGATTAGAAGATGCTGGCAAGAATGGGTGGACACAATGGCAGATTTCGGCGTCATGATGGTAACGGTCGACCTAGGGCCACAGCAGATCGAGAGGACAGAGGGATTGTCAGATCAGCTGTCACAGGTCCTGATTGATCGTTAATAACCATGAGACTGGTGACCCTCACATGAATGTCCACCATGACCATTCACAGACGGCTGACAGAGCTCGTACGCTCGTACCGACCGCTACGCCACCTACCACTCAAGCCTGCATTCTGTTGAACCAGATTACAGTGGTGTTTGGCTCGATCAGGTTGGAATGATGCTGACTAGGGACGTATAGTGTTTAGTGACGAATCCCGCTTCCAACTGTGTCCTGACGATCATCGAAGACGAGTCTGGAGACGCTCAGGGCTGCGTGCAAGTCCTGCTTTCACTATAGCACGCCACTCAGTCCCTCAACTAGCAGTTATGGTCTGGGATGCCATTTCTCTTTATAGCCGGCCCAGCTAGGTCGTCATTAGAGGCCCACTTACAGCACAACGGTACGTCGACGACATTCTGAGACCTGTTTTGCTACCGTTCCTTTTGAAGGCCTTATTTTTCTGCCAGATAATGCCAGAACACAATGGCGCGTGTTGTTATGAACTGTCTTACAGCTTGTCAAACACTTCCTTGGCTAGCCAGATCTCTCCCCAATCGAGCATGTCTGGGATAGGAATAGGAAGGGATGGCAACTGCATCTATCAGGGAATGTTGATTACCTAGTCCGATAATTGGAACAAATTTGGCAAGATATACCGCAGGAGACAATCAGGGAGCTTTATCACTCTATGCCCCGTCGAGATGGCAGCTTACATCCAGGCTGGGTCAACACCTTATTGAGCTCATTAATTTGTAACTATGTAACTCTGAAATAAATCATTCAATTTTTCTAAAATTTTAATCATTTTCTATACTGTACATAATCTTCTTATCCGCCAATTTTTGTCTCCATCAAACAACTCCTTCTTTATGCCTCGTTTTTTTATGTTATAGTGTGCATTTAACTAATGCTCATTCTATTGGACTATTTTACTTGTTCAATGGATTTTTATATGAGCTACCTTTGTGGTCTGCAAAACGTTTAGTAATATTTAACCTTTTCCCTTACTCAGAAGAAAATATTCGGCATAAAAGAAGCATCAGTTTCACTGATAATTCTTTAAAATGGTGCGGATTTCAAATTTAATGGAATACACGTGTGTTTTTATAAGAACCTCAAAATAGAAATCCATTAATGTAAGATCTGGAGATCGCGGGGGTAGGCAATCCACCCTTATCTTCCTACACGTCGCTGAGAAAATGCTTCGTCATGAAAATCTCGCATGGATAAGGAATAATACAGAGAAACTCAGTCTAACTGAAATGGTTTTCTCGGTATTTGAACCGCTTCATACTTTTTTTTAACATATCCTGGAAAATGTTTCCTGTTGATGTATTTTCAGAAAAAGGATTGAGCTAATAACTCTATTTCATTCAACAGCGCACTACACATTTACTTTCTTACACCCATGCTAATGTACTATTAGGGTTTGTCATGGTTGAGTTCTCAAATACGAACATTATGTCGATGTACTCGTTCAGATACATGAAACATTGCTTCATCACTGAAAATGGCCTCTTATTTTTAAAAAAAATCTTCAATACACCCTAACCAATCCAGAATTTTGATTTTTATTTAATCTTGAATTATATAGAGAACTTCAACTTAAACATTCAAACTTAAAATGATTTTATGACTTTAATAGCATAAAATTCTCATAAGAAAATTCTTTCATCAAATTTTGACTTAATATGCAGAACAATTTAGTTTTGCATATACTAGTAATATCATTTGATAGAAGAACACTACTCTTTTTAATATACCTTTTAAATTTTTTTTTATCTTCTGTGCGTTTTTCTACAAATCCATTATCCCCGAAAATAAATATTATATTCCTAAAATATTTTTTCTTAAAAGTTATGAATATGTGTGCTCTTGATTTTAAAACTTTGTCCGCATTGTTTATAAAGATTTTACAAACTAAAGCAAGAGAAACAAATCTAAAAACAAATTATTTTACGCAATTTGTGTTATTTTTAGTTATATTAATCAACTTTAGAAAGAATAAGTCAATAAACAATAGATATATACAAATTTCAATAGAAAACTCCCTTTCTTTTAAAAGAAAATTCGTTGCTTTAAGTAAATTGCAATATATTTGAATGCTTCTTTACTGAATGCTCACAAAATTAGTTAAAGACTTAAGGGGGAGGGGGAAAGTGAAAGAAACAAGTCTAACCTGTTTATTATTTCAGTAAATCTTGTAGTTTAACGTGCTTCTGACACTATGATAAGTGATAGATTGAAATATATTATAATAGTTAAAGATTTTAGGTATTTCTATAGTTTGTGTTTTGTGAATTTTTTACATTTATTTGTGCTTGAGAAGTTTTATAAACTGTAGAAAAAATATCATGGTTTAATTATCCAAACATAAAAGAAAGCAGTCATTAAATTTTTAAATATTTTACTTAAAATAAAATAAAAATTTGCATTTTATAGAATATAAAGAATACCTAGAATTCTTTTTTAGCTTAATTGATATAAAATACAAATTGTAAAAAATGGTCAAAAAGATTTTTCCAAAAAGTGGATTTTGTAGACATATATCTTTTTTCAGAATTACAACATTCATAAATAAATAAATTTCATACAATGAGAAAATGTTTATCACATTTTGTTGAAACTTCCTCATGTGCCCTTTCAAAACAAAACAATAGGGAAGACGTTAAAGAAGTTAACTACAATTTAAGGAAACGTCACTTTGTTAAATCAATTTAAAAGCTCCATTCTCAAACGCGGAAAAACACATTCTGAAGTTTTTGTTATTACGATATTTTTCTTAAGTATTTCCTAGTAAGCGGAGTAAAGGAAAACGTACGGCTCTTGAGACAAGAAGTAGGCATTAGTTGATATCCTAACCCGTTATTACACTTTATTTTTGCAGCCTCCGCAGAAAATCTTCCCTTACAGGAAAACAGAAAATTGACGGGGTTGTTCACCGTCTAGAGCTGACGAATATCGCATAGTCTGTGACCTCTGTGAATTAACACGTCGGCCTTAGGATATTGGACTCCAGATACTCATTGTCCAAATTCTCCCAGGCGTCCTATATTAGGCAAACTGCCAAAAAGTCTCTTCAGTTGACGTCTCTTTTGTCGAAAAGTTTTGAGGTTTGTTTTGAGAGTGATATCCAAATAAACCCATGAAGACCAAGAAATAAATCGTTTTCTAAATTGCTTCTCTGAAGTGCGAGAACTCCAGAGCAAACATTTTACTGCTAAAATGCTTACGAGGTAATAAAATATATTGCATTCATCTAATAAATAAGCCTGATCCTGAATATATTAACAAATTCAACATTATCAAGAGATTTGAAAGAAGATAAAAATAATTAGTACATGTGTGATCAATTATGCTACATATTTGATTAAGACTGATTAATTGTTAAAAGTCTAGTAAGATCTTGCCGCATTACTTATTATATAATTTCTCTCTCTCTCTCTCTCTCTCTCTCTCTGTCACACACACGTAATCTATGTTGAGTTTACTTAAAAGTATTTATTTTCTTAATATTCCGTTTGGATTCCTAGCTTTAATTGCTCAGAAGTATACTGATTAGAAAGCTTATAATTAATTAATTTGTAAAATAATTAATGTATGTACTCTGTTAATTGCAGAGATATTTTGCATATATTTATAGAAGAATAATTAAGAGTTTACTATTTCAATAAGGAATTAATCCTTATTTGTTATGATTTATTATCGGATCAATTAAATTAATTCCCAATAAACGTTATTTGCAAGAGCTATTATGTTTCATGTTTAAGTAATTTTACTGTAATTGCAGGAACTCTCCTATTCATTAAAGAATTTTCTATTTCAAAATAAAATGACAAAAAGGCAAATGCTTTGTGAATTTTAGAAAATAATTGATAACAATTATTGAAAATTTCTAATGATTGTAACTAAAAAAAAAACCTTTTATACTTTTCTTTCAAAATACTAGCATCAGGTTTCCTCATTAAATATAATTTCCATCATTATAACTGGGTTTTTTTGCATTAAAATGAAACAAATCAAAAGTTCTCCTTGACGAAAAAAATTATTGAGAATAATTTGTGATGTTGTTGCCTTCATTCCTTCCGTAAAATCTTTAGATATTCTTTATTTCATTAAAAATGATTTGAACCTTCCAACAAAATGAACGTATATTTATCGTAAATAAAGTGATATTAAAACACGAAAGAGATCAGTTGCAGGTTTACTTCGGGATAAAAGAAATGTTTCATGTAAGACTATTAAAAATCAAACAAAAAACTTTTGGTCTTACGAAATATATTTTAATGTTATTATATACTGTAACGGGTTTTCACGCTTTAACCTCTATAACTAACCTTTTGGGTTATTTTATTATGTTATTTGAATTGAGAGCTTGGCCTTGTGAAAGAACAATAACTTATGTAAATTAGCATTATCTTATAAGAAGTGTAGTGACTGAGAACTTATGAGAGAGAGAGATTGGGCAAATTAGAGTAACAAGAAGCAACAGAAGAAGCAACGAAATTGTTGAGAGCATGATATTGGTGCAAGAAGTTGAAAGGCATAAATATCTGTATTCTCATGACAATCCTGTCACAATATTAAATATTCCTTTATTAAAAATTCCAGAGTATTTGTGGGACAACTTTATCAAATAAATTTAAATTCCAAAACGAATGGATCTCCATCTTTTTTTTACTAATTCCATTTTTATTTAAATTATAAATGTAGTGAAATAATAAAAATGAAAAAAACTTGCTATGCATAATACTGTTAAAACAATTTGCTTTTACAAAATTGTGAGAAACATTATTACACCATTTATACTCCTTTTTTATATATTTCATTACAAAATCCACAATACACTCTTTTCAGACAGATTGCTATATAAATATGCTATGTTCCTTAAGCCATTATAAAGTACTGCTATTCAGGTATTTGTTTATTTAGAACAATGGCTCCCTACAGGATCTGTACTGCCCATCTGAAACGCTTGATTAATACGAGGGAAAAAAAACATCAAGCACATGTTTCAACAAATAGCTCTTAATATCTTTCAAGCAATTTAAGGTCGTATTAAAAGTAAAAATTCGAGCTTTATAGGTATGTTCATAGTACTTTTTTTACTGATGCATGAACCTTTTACTAATGCTGTCCTAGTTTTTTTGATATATAATAAAATATCTTTTACCAAAGACACGCACCCTTTAATCACTGTTTGGAAAAGTGTACTATGCCCCCCCCCCCCAAAAAAAAAAAAAAAAAAAATTACATACTGTGAAGTTTTTGGCAGAAGAAATTTTTCTTCGCCGCATTGGGAAGGAGGTCAGTTGCTGATTTGTGCCCTCGATGTGTCGGTCCAGAGAAAATTTATCCCGTCTCTTTTTGCAGTGCTCTTATCAACTAGACTAGAAAGGATTCTTTCTCAGGTTGACTGTTAAGGCGTTTTTAAATCTGTGGTCGGTATTGAAGAACATTGCGGCAGTTTACGATACTGTTTTCAAGAACGAGCGTCGGTGATGTTTTTTTTAATCCGTTCAAGACCGGCGAAAGGAGAAAGAACCGCTTTCCCAGGCCTGCGCGCTCTGAAAGTGTACGCACGCACGGGACCGGGCGATTTTTCTCGCTAAGCCTAATTTCATATAAAAATTCATATAAAATCATCCCTGCAATTAAATTCACTGAAACTTACAGATTATTATCATTGATAGTGTCTAAATATACGGTAGTAAAATTTTTGCGATATTTAAAAAAAATAATTTAGAATTTTAAAGAAAATATATTCATTCTGATAAAAAAAAGTTATATAGCTACAAAAATAACAACAATATAAATGACACTTTTTTTTTATTTACAAGTATTTGAAGTATAGGCTAAATAATACAGAATTGAATACAAAAAAAAAATAACTGAAATAAAATTATTAAATAATACTTAAAACTTTTGAAGCTTGTGATACATTTCGAATCACTGTTTTACATGAGGACATAGCCGTACGTTGCAAATTTTGCATTTATAAAATGTCAACTTATGTTTTTTTTTTTTCTTTTAGGGAACCTTTTTTGCACATAACACGTTGTCTCCTTGTCTTTTCAACTCAAATATTTCAATCTTTTCCCCTTGATAACAAAGATGATACTGATCCAAAAGCATACAAAATGCTATCTTGTGAACGATAATCTACTCTCAACCTAACCAATAAGCATTTCATTATTCCCCTCCCTCCGTCAAAATATCAGGAAAAAACCAACGAGCAGTAAATCACAGCCTTTAAAAGTGCAATCCGACCGAAAGAAGAGAAAACAAATGCAGTTGCTTAAATTTTCAAATTCCCCTGATCCAACAGCGGAAAAAAAAATCGGAAACAAAAACGGGAATTGAAGATCAAAACACCGTGGAACGATATTTGAAAAAAAAAATGAACTTCAACCTCCATCTAATGGCCGTTAAAAATTCAAATAAAACGTTCCAATTTGAAATCACACCAGTATGGTCATGGGGCCGGTGGCAAGGAAGCACCCGTCATATATAAGATGCAGCTGGCCTTGAAGGGAAAATAGCGTGATCACATATACGTGATCACGGTCCTGAACGGGTTAAAGGAGGTGGAGAGTATTTTTTTTTTTTTTTTTTTTTTTGAGAAGAGAGTAGTAGATCAAAAGAAAGTTTAGAAGCTTATGAACCACAGTTTATTCTAACAAAAAAAATAATAATACAATGCATAGATAACTTGTAAAACATGTTATTCAGTCATTTCGAGTTTTTTTCCGTCTAAACTTTTCAGAAGGGGAATATAAATATAAAGTTCTTTCTTTTTTATATCTTCCGATTAAAAATGCAGAAATACATGCTATACAGGAAAACTTAATAAAATACTACATTATTAGTGCTAGATCATTAATGTTTTTAATGAAAACGGTTATTACTTAACTTTATGTAGTAAAGAGGTTTTTTAGAACTGATTATTGGGTTACATAAATTTTATTTTTAATAAGCTTAAAAATATTAGCACTGAGAAAACAATATACAGAGCTCTTTCATACTTAAATCTTCCTTAGCATACAATAGCACTCCTAATTCATACACTTTTTTCATTATATGATATCATTCTTATATCATATCTCACATACAGTGCAATGGGACTCTAACAACACATATTTAAATATGCATATTTCGATATCATATCATCCTCATCATTAAAAATATTGATTTCATCAATGAATCAAATATATACAAACAATTTGATTAACTGCAAAATATAATCCATTTTAATATTAATTATTAATGATTTCAGTAATCCAAAGGAATGATTAAACTAACTTCATATTTATGATAATACTCATAACGAAAGCTAGAAATCGGAATTAACAAAATGATTTAGATAATTTGATTTACTTATGAACCAAAAATATTTAATATATTTACATAAAAGAGAAGGGGATAGTGGGAATGCGTGGAGGATCAGATGTTGTTTACATTCAAATTATAAATAACATACTCTAATTTAGGTGTTTCATCCCCTTCGGGGCAATATGTTACAATATTATTTTGAAGTTATTTGTTTCCAGCTCAATATTTTAACTAAAAAGAAAGTTAAATTTTAAAATAGAACTTCTCCTAAACTATTGTCTATTATACAGCTTATACTATCAACTAAACATCTCCCTTTTTTTCTCCAGACATTTATTATTCAAAACGAGCTCTAACTTCAATTCTGTTATGAATAAACTTTACATTACGAATACTAACATCACGTTAGTAAGTAGAGAATTATTTATTGAGGGAAATGTAACATAAATCAAGAATAAGAAAAGTTAAGGCACTAATAAAAACAAATAACTCCTTACCGAGTTCGAACAAAACTTTTCTTATCTGTGGTGACGTAGTCTTACTTCTATACTTATTGAGCTTTATTTCTTACTCACAACTTCGTTTTCTGTATTTATCCCATAAACTCCGGAAGCATTAACTGTGAGAACGGCCATTCGTCACAACGGCATAAATTATTGACAATATGTTTCTTTTTGTAATATATATTGATGAAAAGGGTAGAAAAGTAGTAAGTACAGAAGAACTATTCTTAATTATTTGGTTTTCTTAGCACCATTTCCTAAAGCAGGTGGCGAAAATGACTGACCTAAAAGCTTTCTCAGGTCAATGAAGACAAACGTATTATTTTCGCCGAACACTGTTTTTGTTTTAAAAATGGTTGCTTCGTAACGGGAGAAAATTTTATCTTATACGACTGAAGACAGATTCTACAGTATTCAAAATATCATTAAACATTACCTTTTGAAATAATTAGCTTTATTTTATTCTGCTTGTTAGATTTTGTTTCATAAATATTATAAATTCCATTGACTTTTCTCATTAATTAAAAAGGAATCTTAGCATGAAAAAGTTGAAATATCAATTTAGGGAAACGACCTTTTGTACTGAAAATAAATTTAGCTCTTTCGATTACTTTTTAAAGTTTTTTATCGAGAATTGTGAAATATTCATACTTAATAAGGATTGTGTATGGTGACTTGAAATCTATTTTCGAAGGTTAATCATATTTAATAAATAAATTAGTTATATGTAAATGTGTGTGTGTATGTGTGTGTAAGGGAACAGGTAAAATTAAATTACGATTGCTATTCTGATTTGAGATCACTCAGTGATTTGTATTTGAAACGTGCAAATGGTTTTCTATCAACTCTGCAGTAAGTTTGAAGTATCTAATACAATATAATATATTTTTTTGTTAAAGATCTTAAATTATAAAAATTCAAAATATAATAATTTTTTATTAAAATAATCAGAAAAGCGAGAATTTTTGTTATACTTGCATAAAATTTTCTGAATGTAACTCTATTTCAAATGTTCTAAATCCACATTGAAATCCACTTTCACATTGAAAAAACTCTACATAGTTTTTAATAAGTTGTGATGATTAACATCATCTCTATGTTTGTTGCGCTTTTTCTCAGAAGTCCAGGTTTTCTTTCAAAAATAATAATGTACAATCTAGCAATAACTATTTCCACATTATTAACTGAAGCTAAGACGATGCATTCAGAAAACTCATATATTAATTTAATAAGAATAAAAATATGTTCAGGAAAATTTAAACTGCCTAATTAAAAATGTAATAGGTTTAAATACATTAAAGTAAATGCTATTCCGTTTATTTTGTGATGTTGTGATCTGTAATTTATTTATATTTAAAGTACTGAACACCGAAAATTACACTTACTTAAATATATAGATTTTTTTTTGAAAAGAAAATCATTATATATATATATATATATATATATATATATATAGTCCTAAATTTTAAAAATTAAATAAAATTTGAAAGTTTCTGGATTTAATATTTAATGATTCTAGAACTCTTATATATTTTATAAAGATATTAAATTATCTCTTATTTGTAAACAAGCTTTTAACTAGACATGTAGCTATTAAGCAAGCTGTTGAGGAATGTAGTAATAATAATATGGAATTGAAACACCTCAATATTTTATTCAATAGCTAGAAATACTGTATCTTACATATAATTTGCTTTAAAAAAAGCTTGTATTAATAAAAGGAATACAAAAACAAAAAAATGGAGTTTTAAGATTTCCATTTATATTTAATTAATTATCTATCGAATATTAACATTATAAGAAATATGATTATCTGCAGGTGATTCACTATAGGTGTTCACTCTTTTAAACATGGATACGTTCTAAATGTTTCTGTGTAATAATGAAATCAATGGGCTACAATATACTCATTAAATTCTGAAAAATCTCAGAAAATTTAGAATTTTTTTTAATTACATTTGAATTGTGTAAATAAACAGATTGTAATAGAATCAGTATAATTACTAGTTTTTTATGTAAATCTTTAAAAATTAAATTATTTTATTGAATATAACATGTCAGTATTCAAACCGAATTCTTAATTACCATATATCTAAGATAAAAGTGAAAAATAAAACAAAGAATAATGTGAGGATGTATTGAAGAAGAATGCTAGTTTTTCAATACATTAAACTAAAAAATTCAAATGTAACAATGTGTATAAACATAAAATATATTTGAATTTGATAAGTAAAAAACATGCAGATATATTTATAACAATCTTGTTATGCAAGGAAGAATAATAATTTCGGTTAGGAAAATATAGTGATATTTCTATGCAAAAACATAGAACACAGGTATTATCATAAACATATTATAAGAGCATTATCATAAACTTATCATATTCGTAATTTCGTTCATCACGAATTTCGTTTATCCAACATTTTAGAAAGTTCAAAATTCCTGAAGTTCAACAAACAATTCATACATTTATTTGAAAATCTCTCATCAATGCTTTCCTCGAGAAAATTCCAGGAATGCTATAAACAATTCATAAGTCAAGCTTATGAATCGTTTTCAATTGTGCGTTTCATTGATGATCAGGACAGATCTTAATATTTACGCAAGGTAGTATTTGAAGTCCTTCTCTATTCCTTTAACAAAAATATTTTTCTAAGCAGAAATGGCTGAATTAAAACCAAAGCCTATAAAAGCCTGCTAGAAGCATTTATGAAGTCGTGAAGGATTTTAATAGCTTCGATCGATGAAGAAGTTCGGAAACTCATTTTCGTAGTAAGACAGGTTAGTGGAGATGAATTTGTCAATATATTCGATAAAGAAAAGGAAGAACATTTTCGTGGTACTCGAAAAGTGGTTTTGACAAACAAAGCATATGAAGAACTTTTTATATTGTTTGCAATGGAACAGAATAGTATAAAATAGACTAGAAATAAGTAACACACACACACAAATATTAAAGAAGGTTTGTGAAAGTGTTTAAAACAGAGCCGGGGCTATAAATAGAGTTATGTAATGGGATCTAAAAGGAAACGTTGCATTTAAGTCATAAGCATAAGTTTGTTCAAAGTTAGCAAATTCTTTAGCATTATTTTAGGCCTGAAAACAAGCAGCTACAATCAGACAAAAGTTTTATGAAATTACCAAAAAGAAAACAATTTCAATAATAGAAAATGATTTACTTTTGATGTACTTTTATGTATCATACCAAACCATCGAAAATCCATACAATCATTGATTTATTACTTACGACTATATATATATATATATATATATATATATATATATATATAATAGAAAATCAAACTATGGCCATGTTTTTAATTTCTTCTCGTCATTCTATATTAGTTTTTAATATCGAAAATAACAATAGATATATTATTAAACTTTTTCTTTGTTATTACGAGAACATAGGTAAAAGTTTTATTAGTAAACGTATCTGTTTAATGTTTCCAATACTGTCCTCAATTTTAAACTACTGATTAAGTTGTTCTTTAACCCAGATCAAGTTTATCCATATACATCTCACTGATCCTATTTATTAAGTTTTATTGACAATTTTAGAAAATAACAGTGATATTGTGGTCTTTCAGACAGTTTATGATGAATTTTTAAGTAATATGTCTGATATATCTGCCAGTGTTATCCTAATAAAAATAGAGTTAAGGTCCTAATTTTTGAAAGATGGGCAGATTTAAGGTATTGTTTTTGAAACTTTTTCTAGAAATAATGTGACTTACATAAAATCCTATTACTTTGCCAGGTTGCTTTTGAAATAAACTTTGTTAGTTTTAAGCAATTCCATGGAGCGGGTTGGAATTTCAATGGGATATCACACCGAGATATGCATTTTTAAAGGCAGTTATGGGACAGCTTCGTGATATCAGATGAAACCCTAGACTTTTTTGGGAAACTCTGTACTGCAACAGGTGGCCCTGCTTTCCTTCCTTATGGATGCCGCATCAAGCCAACAACGTTAACGAATTCCTAGGGAGTGAAGCTTTTTTTCGTAAGGAATGGCCTGCGTATTTTCACGACCATAATTCCATTGAAAATATTTAAGATACCTTCAGATTCATAGCTTCTGCACTTTTACCTCCTTCAGCTGGTCTCAGAGTTGTAAGGAGCCATAATGGAAGAATGGCCAGTGCTAGCATTTACGTATATTGGTCAGCACATTAAAAGCTTGAACAATGATCGTAAAATTTATGTATAGGTCAAAGTAGTCACAATTCTTATTAAAGAATGGGAGAGAGTCGTTACTTTAAACGCCATTTTATAATTACCTAAATGTGGTATTATCATACAGCTTATGAAAATTAAGTATCTTTTTCATCGTTGTTCATAATTATTTTCCCCTGTAAATGCATTAACACATATTTGCTATCTTCATATGCAATTTTATGTAAACCAAATTTTTTTCAATTTTTTTTTTATTTTACCGTCGCATACTTAACTTTTGAAAACCAGTCAGTACATTGTAATTAATTTTTGTTTCTTTCTTAGTCAACTCTTAAGTAAAAATATGTCTATAAACTCTAAATGATGCATACAACAATTACTTTTAAATGCTCGTTACTGGTCATTTTTCAGAATAATAAAATGATTCAAAGTATTATTTTAACAGTGAAAATTACGGCAAAGAATAACCTTACCCAATGTGATGTTTCTGATTTTAAGTCTTTATACCCACGCACAGGACATGCAAGTTTAATCGCAGTTAAAACTAATTAGAGTCTCTAGACTCCCTTTAAGAGAGAAAGAAATGGAACAGTGGGAGGAAGAACTAATTGTAAGTATAAATTAATTGATAAAACTTTTACAAATGTCAACCTTAATACAATACTTTATGTAGCTTAGCAACAGCCATTTCCCGGAAGAATAGGTATGATAAGAGCTAAATTTTCATATACACACACACACACACACACACATATATATATATATATATATATATATATAACAAGTTTACTCAGCAGTAACTTTAAATGCAATCATTTTTTTCGAATTAATTTTTGTTAATTAGGAAGCCATTTAATTCATATGGATTATTTATATAAATATAACATAATAGGAAACATTGATTAATTATAAAAATATTAATGGGGGAAAGGTTACTGCATGTTTTGAAGTTCAGTACTATAATAACGCTTCTGAACAGCAATTATGGATAGTAAATTTTTGATATAAAAATTGTTAATAATCTCAGTAGTTGAATATATTAATTAGATGTTGAATTATAGAGTACACATTTCAAAAAATGTTCCTTCATTTTTAAAAACTACTTTTTTTTAATCAGTTACTTTTAAAAATATTAGAAAAATATAAAATAAAGTATTTAAACACAACCGAGTATTTAACTGACAATTTGTGAAAATGTACACGGAAAACTTCATTTAAATAAAGTAATAAATTCCAATAAAATTGTCTAACTACATTTAAAAAGGATCAATTTCCTTCGTTGAAATGAAAAAAAAAAACCTCCTTCACAAGGTCTATTCAATTTCTTCTATTATCCACCCGATGTTTTAAATTAATCCTTTATGCCCCAAAATATAAATTATGAAGAATTTTTCCTAAAAACTGTTTTTGATTACATTATAAAAGCAAAGACTTTCACAATATTAATACAAAATTTTAAAAAAATATTGCTAATTGGAACTAATAAATTGAACTGGTACTTTTTAGTCGTATCACTAAAATTGAAAGTATTTCAAAATTTTAGAAATACAGAAACTACAACATTTCACTGCACTTTTTAAGTACCATGATTAAATACAAGAAACATATAATTATTCTAAATTAAAATAATTTTTTTCAGTCAAACATAAAAATATACTGCACATTTCACATCTTGAGTGGGATCGACTTTGTTTAGATATATTTTTGCTCACAATTCACAACATTCTTGATTTTTCACAAAGGTAGACCAGTTGCACCACCTGGTGGGTGTACTCAAGCGATCAAACTTTTCAATAAATCCTGAATTCTCTGAAAAAAATTGGAATAACCATTGTAGCACATTTTTCTTTTGCCATATTCTTGGAACATTTTGCTCTTCCAGATCTTCATCTAAATTACTGTCAACATATTCAGCATTCCGAAAACCAGATGATGAAGCTAGTGATGGATCATTGATCGACATTTTTTCACCAGAGGAACTTTCTACTGGTATATCACTGGAGTCCGAAGAGAGACTTTCGAAGAGTTACAGTCTCTTCTGTAATTTGATTGCGAGTTCTAATAACCTGAAATGAAATAGACAATACTGAAATGAAATAGATTGCGGGCATACCTGAAATGAGATAGACAATATTCAAATGGCTAAAGACAAATAACTATAAAGTTATTCAAGCACAAAACATGCTCATTGACCATTTTACATTACGTATGAAAAGAAAAACATATATGGATAAAAATAAATAAAAATCAAAGATTTAAATTTATTTTAAAGACCTTATATTAGGTAAGAACATTATCCTTAAGCTGAAAAGTATTACAATAGCTTCGTACACCCGACAATATTTAAAAATAAGCTTAAACTAAGTACATCATCAATCACAGCTGAGTCCCAAGGATACATAAAAGTACCAGTTCAAAAAAAGTTTTGAAAATAAAGAAGAGACTCAATTTTTCTAAGAAATTTTTACTAATAAAAATATTTCTCAGGGTTCATAAAATAAAAAAAATATGTAGTGAACTTACCTATGAATGCTAAGGTGTTTTACCGCAGAAGCATAAATTCACATATCACACGATAAGATGGTGGCTAAAATGAGACACATAGCGGGAGAATATTCCTTTTCAATGATTTCCAGTTTCACAGAACTGCTGATGCTTTCTGTCAATAATTAAGGAAACTGTTTAGCCTTAATCCTGAAATGTGCTGTTGGTAATGGATTAATAGAATATTTTTAATACTAATATGAATCTGGGTGGAGAGAGTACTTTAAAGGACCATTGGGACATAAAGGGTTAAGACAATGCTTATTTCTAGAAAAAAATATCAAATATCTTCCATTAAGGATGTATATTTATTCAACTCACTATTCGTTATAATCTTTAGCAAATAGATTTTGGGTTAATTATATAGTTGAACTATAAAGTAAAACTTGTAGAAAAACCTCTCAGTTCTACTTATTGTGTGTGTGATTCCGATTCTCCAAATCAAAACTAAATCTTACAATTTCTTGACAAAGAAAGAACTCGATTTTGAAGTGATGCTTCTTGCAGAAATTTCTATTCTTTTACGAAAACAACAAGGAAATAAATAGTGCGTATATTTGTGTTTTGAAAAAGAAAATCCTTGATGCATCATTGCTCTAAAACCTGATATTGACTAAAACAATCCATGTTGAAAAATAGCATTGTATTACTCTGCTTTTCCGATTCAAACTTAGTAAAAGATAGATTTACTGTTTTTGTAAGAAAAAATAAAACTTTTTTTTTAAAAATGTTCAATGCTGATTCCACAGCTAATGCTTCAAAAGTTTTCATGGTTGGATTCTCTTACATAATGCTTAAAGTTATAAAAAATATAGTTCTGCACGTGTGTGAGAAAGATTTCTGAGAGTAAGATAATATGCATTTCTCAGTAAATCATTTTTTATTGCAAAGAATTGTTCTGTTTGTAATATTTTGAAGCATTCGTTGATCATAAGCATAATTAATAATTACTACAGTGTATCGAAGTGCTTTAATTGATTTCAGAAGTAATCTATAATACTCATTTAAATTTAAACTCAGTATATATATATATATATATATATATATATATATATATATATATATATATATATATTATATATATATATTATTTTTATGTGAAATTAAACAACAATACTTTAATCAGAGACAAGTTAGGAAGTAATTTCATTAATTAGAAAAATAAAATTAAGTGTAAGAAATAATTACTGTATGTATACATGAATCCATAAAAATGCGCAAATAAAACATTGTAAAAGAAAAATGAATAAAAATAAATATGCAAGTTTGACCATAAAAGCGTTATATACTAAAGAAATATCCAAAATAAAGTGAATTAATTGAAAATTAATTTGATATCTACCAAATGTATCACAAAACAATAGGTAAATTGAAAAACTGTAAAAAACGAAATTTAGGCAAAACAAAAGAAGGGAGAATAGTGTATTTAATGTTGTAATAAACTTTAGATTACTATATGTCGGGTTTTCCAGAATTATTGGCCAAATTATCTTCCGCAACTAAATATATTATTTTAATAGCGGTTGTATGGAAAATGGACTGATTTGAAACATTTTTCCTGATCATTATAAAGGACTAGTTTCAATATTATTTTTTTTTCAATCTCAAATCTTATGCATTAATTTGGCTTCTCCTGTGACCCCTAAAGGTTAGTTGAAAATAACATTATCAAATTCCTCAATTAAACCTCTTGTCTCATGTTTACCTCAATGCTCTAGTTTTATAAAAAAATCAATTTGGAAATTTCAAAGATCATTAATGTATTACATTTTATAATTTACACAGTCGGGAGGCAAAAAAAATATTATTTTTAGTTCCGCAAGAAAATTTTAAATATCAAAGTACATTTGTCTACAGTTTTCAAATTAAATAAGTCAATACTAAATGCTATTTTATTATTATATGCGGAAAATTAAATAACATTAAACTAAAATTTTGAATTATTCTTATTGATCATTCCTTTTGGGTGAGACAGATAAAGACATCTCTGAAACACATAGCTCAGTGACTCATTGAATCCGAAGACATCAATTTTTCAATAATAAAATGAAATATATTTTTTCAGACAAGTCTAATATTAAATTAAATATCATAAAAAGAATTTAATCTAAGTTCTAGAATATAATTCTCAAATGCCCTTGTAGGATCTTTTTTTGACGTTCTTCAATACTGCAACTAAGACTTACGAAGAATTGAATAGATTAAATTTAATAGTCTTCTCCTCTTTGTTCATTTTATCTAATCCAATACAAATTTAAGGGAAAAAGTAGAGCTCATAAACAAATAAGTATTCAAATTACTTTTCTAGAATGCACTTCTTTCTTTTTCCAACGTCTGTGAAAAAGAGCTCTGCTCTTCATTCTGAGAAAATCGGAAACCAATAACTATACGTAACAGATGAATATCAATAAGCAACATTTCTAACTTAAAATACTTTTTCATTTTAAATAAACTATTTGTAATTAATTAAAACCAAAGAATAAATATTTGTTTGGATTATTTAAAATTTGAAGTGAATAACAGTATTTTAAAACCTTATGCAAAAAAACCTCTCGTTCATTAACTACAACACTGAATACAGTTAAAACAGTTCGAGAATAAATAAATATTTTCCTTCAAGAAAAAAATGTATTCGATATTTGAATAATACTTAAGAAGAGAAGAGGAAACATAAATATATATATTCAGTAAACCTTTATAATTGATAAATTGCTTCAAAAAATTTGTATAAACTGTATTTTGATAACCATCATTAAAAGTAGAATGAATTTTAGCATAAAAATAGTAAATTATACATAGTAATTTTTGAGAAAAAATATAAAAGCTTTATCATCACGAACATAGTTGTTTTAAAATTAAGTAAAAACGATCAATAAATCAAAATAAACACTTTAGTCTCCTAAGCAAAATACAAAAGCATGATAAGTAATTTATTTTTGCAAACTGCAAATAAAATTTGAAACAATAAAAAAAAATACAGAAAGAATAAACACTGTGAAAAATTGAGACATTTCACAAACCGTGAGGAATATATGCTTTCCGCCTTATTCACCGTTAACTGGACCGGCAGTCAAAGGAAATGCATCCGAGTTTTCCCTACAGTGTATTTCACCATTTTTGTTAAGGCACATATTATATGTCAGCGTGAAGATTTCAATGAGAATTTGCTTATATTTTATGATTGATAAAAGCCGTACAAAATATTTCTTATAGGAACTGTTTGATTAATAAGGGTTAAAAGTGTTTAATAAAATTTAATTATATGTTTTATATCAATTTTTCATTCATTTCTGCAAGAACTGTATAAATAATTTTTTATAACAATTTAATCTGGATATATTAGTAAAATGACTTGACCACACGGTGTCTCAGATTTCATTCCTAACTTGAACTTGAATTAGAGAATGAACCTGGAATGATGAAATGTAATTTAGTGAAAACCCCGGATGCATTTCCTTTGACTGCCGGTCCAGTTAACGGTGAATAAGGCGGATTTTTTTTAACAATGCTTTGGTTTTAATATGTATTCTGTGAAAAACCAATACATAAGTTTATCAAATAATTTCTTAATAAACTTTTAAATTGCTTATAGTTCATACTTATAGTTTGTAAAAACCGAAAATTGTTCATGGCTAATGTTTTATAGTTATCTTTAATTTACATTACACCTAATTTTTTTAAGAAATATTTGCAGAATATAAAACACCAAATAAATTAGTGCAATTTTCAAAAAAATATTTTTTACATTTTCGTTATCACTTTCTTATAAGTATTATCTCCTTAATATGTGCTCTAAAAATAGAGAAGTAGAAAAATTTTCCAAATAAGAATTTCTAGAAATTCTCTTTGGAACTCTAAATGCTATTTATGTTATTATTCAGTGCCTATTAGTAATTAAAGTCTTTAATTGAAATCGAACATTTTATTAGTCTTTAACATCGACATTTCTTAATTACATTTATTTGTATCAAATTTTCCTTTCCTTTTACAAAAAAAATGCATTTAAATTCTGCAAGCTATCAAAACTAATTTTATCCGAGATGAGAAATAGAGAGCACAAAAAGAAAAAAAAAATGGATAGACAACCATGAACTTGTCTTCATTTTTTCTGGAGTCTTTTCCAGTTCTTAGAAATTTTCATAGTAAAAGGAAAATTAAATTACTACATGTACATTTTAATTTAAGTTAGCAAGTGCAAGCCACATATGTAAAGCAAAAAGTATCTACAATTGTTCAGCATGGAAATATAATTTATAATTAAAAATACATATTTTTTAGAATTAACTAATATATATATTCTAATTGCTTCATTTATGAATGATTTTTGACAATTTTTATACATTAATTTAAGTATAACTGTTGTATGTTTCTGTAATTTACATTTTTGCGTCTCTCTCTCTCTCTCTTTGTATATATATATATATATATATATATATATATATACTTTTAAAGCTTGTTTACGCAGATAAAAATGTTTTTCTTAAATAAGATTAGTAATCTAGACATGTGTATAATGCTTCATTTTTTTAAAAACATTGCTCTTATTTATATAGTTCGAAAACGCTTTGATAGACGAAAAACTACAAAAACACGTCTGGAGCATTTTTTAACGTGTATTACTTCTAAAATTTGCCTACTTTCTCTGTTTCTTTGCTATCAACTTGAATCACAAATATAACATTCAACGAATCAAACCGGTTCTCCCGTCTTTTTTCAGTATAGAGGATGAATTCCATGTTATATTTTAGGACAAACATAAACCAAAATTCAAATGGTGGTTTTAATCAGGAAATTGTTGGTGTAACCTTTATATGGAAAAAAAACCCAGCAATATATTGGAAAAATACTTAAATTGCAGAATATATCGTTAGGAATTTATTATTCCCTAAATAAAGGACATACAAATATACGCATGGCTTTCACACACACACACATGTATAACTTTATTTCCATTTTGTTCATTTTTAAAGGATTTTCTTTGTCAATTTTCTCTTGTTGTTTTTCTATAAATTTTCTTCTTGTAGTTAAGATTTTTTTATTCCGTTTCTTTATTTTTCAATCAGTTTATTTTTGAGATTTAATAATTAATATATTTTTTTTTTCTAGATTTTCAAAAAAATTTATAACTACTTAATTTCAAATTTATAGTTTGAGTATCTATGATTTATATAATGTTTTAAGATTTATTTGATTTTTTGTTTACATACACACGCATATTTGGCTTAGAAATTTTGGACCTATAAATATTTGACAGTCATGTAAATATTTAACTTAAAAATCTAAACTTAGATACATCTCTTATGATGCTAACTTGATTATTTTTAATAAAGTTTAGACAGCTTCTAATTATTAATAATTAATAGTTAGATGTTAATTAAAGTATCATTTTTAATGTGGGTTATTTAGTTCAGTCAGTTTCAGATATCGAAAGTGCATTAAAAATTTTAGATACTTTTAGTACAATGAATTTGAAAGAATTGTGCTCATTCTAGGTGCTTGACATTAATTCCTGTTAACACTAGTAAATATTTATTTAAATGCTGCAAATATGCAATAAAAGTTTACGAACTATTAATAGCGTAATGATGTGAAAAATAAATCATTTGGTAACAATTTTTACTTGTCTTTATTTAACTTATTTCTCTTTTTTGTAATATATAATACTAATCACGTTAATGTAATTACAAAGAGATTATCACGTTAATCATTATTCCTGAAAATTCTTAGAACTTCAGAAAATAAGATTATAATTGATTTTGAAACTGAATTTAAAACAATTCCATAGTAAAATATAGCCTATTTTTCAATCTTTAAAGCTGTTAAATTTTTTTTAATCTAATGGTAGTTACATAATACATTTTTTCTGAATTAAATAAAATAATTACACTAAAAATAATTTCATGTCACAATTTGTCAATTTATTTGCGATCTCTTCATTTTCATAAGTAAAACATATTCAATTAAGGAGGAACGTAGAATGTTATTTGTTTTTTTGTAATATCCTCAAGTTTATTATGACTGGAGAGTTAAAAAAGAGCACAAATAGGTTTTTTGATTAAGATTTCTCTTTGTTTGCTTATTTATTTTTAGCATCCTGTCTCATTGTTTGTCTATTATCTTTCATCAAAATATTTCTCTATAAGTTAGCATAAAAATCATCTTTTTTTATATAAAAACAAAACGAAGTTTCTCTATTAGTGAGAAAAAGAAAACAAATTTTTTTCTTTCAATAGATAAGATATTGCATAGTGCTGCTAAAATCTTTCATTTCTCAGGTGATTCGAAAATCTTGGGCAAAAATTTAAGGGGTGATAGAAAACAGCTAAACATGCAATTTTCACCACACAATGCATAGGTGGAGAAGAGCAAGCGGTGAACCACTGGACAGCTCTGTCATGGAAAACATAAAGGGCGAATTTTCTTGCCATGTCTCCTGAAATTCGAGTTAGAAATGACGATGCGTAAGAAAACTCGCACTTTATGTTTTCTATTACAGCGTCGTCTAGCAGTTCACCGCTTGCTCTCTGACTTTGGATTGAATAGTGAAAACTGCATGTTTAGATGTTTCCCATCACCCCATATATTTTTGTCCATAATTTTCGAAACACCCTGTAGCTCTTAAATGGTTAGATTACGAAATTTTCTCAAAAAAATTTCCATATTATAAATTTTTTTAAAATTTACTTCCTTCAACTGTTTTAAACGTGATCAAAATTTTATTTAAAAATGATTTCTTATACAGAATCACAATGAAAGTAATGTAAAATTTATCTGATTCTATGAAATTCATCTATATTCGTTAAATATATATAGAAATATTAAGTGTTATTGTTTGGGGGTAAAAATCTAAGAAAGCTAGAATATATTTTAACGTAACATATATTCTTTTGAAAAAATTGATTCAATTTTTTTTTTTTAACATTTTGTATGAAATATTATTCAAAGAAACAAAGAATTATATTAGAAACAAAGAAACCAATCTTCATCAAATATTTTGTATAGTTAACGAGAAAAATTAAAATCGTCACTTCTTTCGTACAGTTATCGACATTATAATTTTAATTTTTAAAATATGTACTTTCTATAACTGTTGTCTCATTGCACCTTTAATGTGAGGAGTTGTGATCACGTTTACATATGAAATTCAGCTATGTTACTCTCATACTAGTATGATACCATCAAAACTTTGTCAAAGCCCTAATAAATATTCTGGATATGATTAATCTCAGTATTCATAGAACTTAACACGTATTACAAATTTTAAGAACTATTTACTTCTACTACAAATATCATGTGATAATTCTAGTTTTCAAACTGGCCTATTATAAATTTTAAGGACAAATTTCTTAAAATTCTTTTTTTTTGTGTGTATAAATAGTAAATGAAAACTCGTAGGTGTCCAATAATAACTAAAAAAATACTTACTTCTCTTTGCCTGACGACGAGGCGTGGAATCACTTGCAAGTGACCTAATTCGTGATATGAAATGCACTTCAATGTAATTTGTCTGAAGAATTTCAAGGTATTTTTTTAAATTTTCATTCCATTTATGAAATGTTTACCTTCTTTGTAAGCATTTCACGTAGAATTTATTGTCAGTGGAATAAATACCTGATATACTCTGCCCAGTCCACTTGAAATTTTTTTTTGTCCAAATTTAGGTGGAACTTACTTATTCGTTACATGAATTTATATTTATTTTTTATTTATATATAAGTTTGAATAATTAAGATTTTTGATTTGTTTTTGTTGCAATAGGATTTCAATATTTCTTGTAATGAATTTGAATAACTTTGTTTGTATGTGAAGACTAAATTTAAGATCTATAAAAGATAGCTGTTAGGAGAAAATTATTGCTGCGATCCGCGCGCAAAAATGATTGCTATCTCCACTAATTTATTACATATAATCTTCTCTACTGTTGATCTTATCAAAAGATTATAATCCAAAAATTAACGCAATTTTTTTATTTACAGTTGAATAGCCTAATTTAAGGGAAAATCTGTGTTCGATAAATCTATTGTTTTGGCTTTCTAAAAACGTTATAATGCAGTTTTAAGTTTAAGTATTTCGTTTCTCATATATGTGAACTAATGACAATTAAGAATTGCATAACTTTAGATCAAATTATATTGAATAGTTTCTAAGTTACTTAATAGATTTTACACACTATACAATAACTTTTATTATATGTTAACCAGTATGAACTGTATTTATTCAAAAATGAAGTTATTGAAATATCAGAGAAGAAATGCTTTATTACAAAAACATGCACTTACATTTACTACTTGATATTAATATTTTCCCATCATAAAACATAATTATTAAGGAATATCTAAGAACAACCATGTAATTAAAAATTATATTTTGCTTATCTTAACCAAAAATGTTTAAGAAGATAATAAACTTTGATATGGATTAACCAATTTATTTTTTATCTGTTATTTCGTAATTTGTCACATTATAACAAAAAAAAAGATTTTTTTTAATAGAAAAGTATAATCTGATAAAATATGATGGCTTAAAAAATAGGAAAAATAACATTCCAGATAAGAACACAATTTATAGTCTTAAAGAAACTTATTGCTTGTTGTAGAGTGTTTAATAATGCAAAATTATTCATCAAGATATAACGTTTTTATAACCTTATTTTCATTAAAATTAACTAACATTTTCCTAAAATGTCTTTGATAATAAAGCAAACCATATTAGACAATTTCCTAAATATTACTATGTTCAATTTTTCTCTAGCATAACTCAGAAATATTTTTAAGCAAAAATAATTCTCTCCAGTGAAATACAGTTATTCGGGTTTGCAAATAAAAGTTTTTCATACATGAAAACATTTAAATTAATCTCTACATAAATAAAAAAAAAATATTGTTGTGGAGTTGCCCTTAGTGGTAAACTTATATCAAAATCAAAAATCAAATATTTAAATTCAAAATCAAGGAGAAATAAGTAATGAATTATGTTTGCATTCAACAGATTTACCCAAATAACTGATATATTTGTAAACAAACAGGATTAAATATCATGCATCATTTTTTTAAAAAAAAGTACTGCAATATGATCTCAGTTTTATAGATAAATCAAGCAATTAAAGACAGAAGAAGCTTTAGTGAAGTATAAGCATATTTATTTAATAGAAAAAACTAAAAATATTTAAGAAAACCATTATTAATATCAGAAAGAGACCAGTAAATAGAGTACGTATGCAACAAAGTTTTCGAGTGATAGGTATTCTATTAGAAACTTATCATTAAATATAACAAAAGAACAATGAAAATATATTCCAAATACTTAATATCCTTTTTACTGGATAGCTTTTACAACTTAGTTTCTCCCATTTAGACAAAGTTGGATAGCAATTGTAATTAATTTTTGTTCATTACTAATTGGTTTTGTGGTCATTTAATTGAGAAGTATTCATTTACTACATATATCTACAAATTATAATAATATTACATCATTCTATATTACATTGCACATTCTATAAATTTTGATCACATTATACATTTCAGGAAGACGCTTTCTGTTTTGTGCATTTAATTTAAGTTTAATATTTGAATATTTTAAACAAAATATATTTAAAAGGCTTAGAGAATGATTGCAATAACAAATGTGAATAGACAACTCATATTATCTCCTTTTAATCTCAACAGTTAGCATTTTAAACGAGCAATGTTATTCATTTTAACTTGATATCAGTTTTATTTTAAAAAATTTTTTTGTCTATCGCCACAGAGCTAAACTATTACTAACTGGTGACATACCTCATGCATTTAAACCGCAATTACACAACGAAACAGTAGACTGATGTGCAGCTTTTTTGAAATTCATATTACATTATTTTATAAGATATAAAATTATACAAGTAACATCTAGAGCCTGTCACATTAAAGATTAAATCTGATTAAAAATTCAAAAATTCTCGTAATGTTATAGTTTCAAATTTAAAAGTTCGATCCAAGAAAATTAAATCAATTATTAAATATTTTTTAAAAATTACTACAAATTAAATTTCTTATCCGAAAAAGTTATACTGTTTAATTATAATACAATATAAAAATTCTACTTTTGAATGCTAACTTTAAAACACTTAATTATCATTAATAAAAAAAAATCCTTATATTATTTAAGAAAATAATTTTCAAGTATGTGTTATCCTTTTAGAACTTTGAAATCTTCGTAGCTCTAGAAGAAATTCTTAAGAATATAAGGTGTACATAAAAAAAAGCGTACATTTTCATCTAAGTTGTCATTTAAGCTGTTTTATCTGAAATTAATGGAACGCAGGTTCTTATTTATCTTAGGAATGTCCTGCTTCTAGGATGATAATCCGGTTCTATCGTTTCTGACAGATCATGTTAACTTCTGTAGATAACATCGGTTTTTTTTTATTTTCAGCTGCTTTGATTTACTTCGACACAATTAATCCGGACAATCCGGATTCTCAGCATTCAGTTACTTTGCTTCTTCTCCAGATTTCATCCTTTTTTACACTAGGATTTGGCATCATCGAATTAAGCTAACAACTAGCATCTTTGTTTTGGATTCGATTCTTCTATTACAAATAGTCAGTAGCAATTTCCTTCACCAACAAAGATAGTATAAATCAAACATATCCGTTTTATATTTAATGTGTGTTAGAGAGCCATTCTTTGTAGTTCTTTTACTTCTCATTGATACAATGTAGCATTGAGAGACATTGTATAACTTACTACGCCTGCACTTCATAGTTGAAAAAAAATTAATGTTTCTAATTACTAAAATAGGAAATAAGGTTATACGAGTGATTCAAAAAGTAACTGTTTTTGAAAACTAATGGAGTTGGTTAGGCATGTTGGTATAACAATTGTGGTTTGACATCTGTTAAATGGTGGAAGAATACATTTGACACAGATTCATAAGTAAGTCATATTCTCCGATTAAATTTTGGTTGGGCAGACAATTGCTGTGAACTCAAAATTTGATTGCTGTCGATTCGATTTGTCGTCGTCGATGAGACCTAGATTCATCATTATACTTTGGAAACCAAACAACAACCAAATTATTGATTTGATTACTGGGGCTCTTCTCCATAGAAGACAAAGATGATATCATCAGTATATCAATGGTTTACTGGGGTGGGAAGAGCGTCCTTCTCCTGAACTTGTTAGAAAAAGAAAAACCAATAAATGAACAAAACTGCAGTGAGTTACTCTCTCTCCATTCCTATTTCCCATTCCTAACACCCCATTTCCTATTTCTTACATTTACACTTTTTGACCCATTTTCGTAAAAGGAATCCCAACTTATTTTTTTAAAAAAAAAAAAAAAAAAAAACATTTTTCGTCTCTTTAGTTGTAATCTTTTCCGTTTTCAAAAACAAATTTTTAACTCCGGTCCAGCAATCTCTGATCCTTTTTCGTCTTACAATAATCCTATTATTACTTTTGCTTAATCTTTTTTTCCAAAGATCTTTATGTTTTTTCAATACATTCAAATATATTTCGTTACTATTCTATAAATTTAAAATAAATAGTTTCTGCACTGAAACATTGTATGGGTGTTCTTTTTTTAAAAAATTAAGTTACTTTTACTCACCACAAATTAAATGAAAGTTAATTATCACACTCCAACTTGAATTTCCAATTTTGAGAGAAATTTAATATTTTTAAATATTTTTAAAAACAAACTATAACTACTTTCAACATACATGTGATTAGTTTCTCATCCAAATAAGAGCAAAATATGTAGAGCACATTATACAATGACATTTTATATTTTTCCTCCTGTAAAATATATCTCCATATTCTGTTAGTGTTAAAGGTGGACAAAATCCTTATCTGACTTGTCACTCATGATATTCTCATTAATAGGTTCGATAATGTCTGGTTATTTAGAACACCAATACAACTATTTTACTTCATTCTCATGTTTATTAAGTCAATTTGTGATGCATTATGATGTATAAACAGTAGCATTATCCGCCTAAAACAAAGGACCATTATCTGGGAATATTGTCTATACCAATGTATTAACGTGATCCCGGAATAAATTCAAATATAAATTTGGAGTGTTACCCGATCCTTTAGAATGATCAATAATCCTAAATAACTCAAAAAAATAGCTTCCACACTATTGAAGAATCTTCTCTATTCTTTGCAATTGGAGCCATGCAGTCAAGACTGAAAGTTTCTGCGCAATGCTGCCATGTTGTTAAACAAAGTGAAAGACGATTCTTCAGATCACACAAATTACTTAGTTTCAGTCATCAAGATTCTTGTTTTGATGCTTTTCGCACCACTGTTTACTTTTTTTTGACAATGATATCAGTAATGAAAGGTTTGGGCTTTGCAACACTGCCATAAAATTCTAATTTGGTAAATTCTCTATAGACTGTTCTACATGAAATTGGGACTTTCCGGCCTGTAAGAAATATGCTGTCATTTGCTGAATTGTTGATTCATGTTTTTGATCACTCTCTCTCAATAACTCTTGACATCACTTTCCGACAATATTTTTACTGTCCACAGTTCCCAGGTTTGGAAGTATCACACTGATGGTTTTTTTATTATCAATAGCCATAATTTTATACATAGTTTCGCTTCCAACTCCCACCATTTTGGCAGTTTTAGACACTGAAGCCGCTACTAGGTGAGCACTAATCTGAGTGAGTGTCTAATCTGTAACTGTGCCATTTGTAGTATATATAGTTGACTTCTAACCACATTCTTATACATAGAAAACAGAGACGCTTACATCACCTTAAAAATTTGCATAAGAGCTTATTTTGCCTTTCTTCTTCAGTAAGTGTTTCCATATCTTTGCTTCCATTGGTTTCCTTTTATGTAAACTCTTCTTGACAGCATCATTTCTCATTAATAGTATTTCTCACTCTTTCTTACTAAATCATTTATAAGCACTTTTGTAACGATTCAGAAATTGCATCTATTATCTTTTAATTTAAAAAGAAGTGAACTTGCAGCATAAGGTATGTAAAAGTAAAGATCAATATTTGAAGGAGAAAATCAGGAAAGCAAATATTACTCTTTCGATTAAAGCAATATCCCGTGTATTTTTTTTTATTTCTTTACTATGTTATTTGATTTGCTTCCTTGATCTCTGAGAGTAAAACGACTTTCCTTTTGCTTGAAAAACTATTGTTCCAACTTCTCTCTCAAATGGTTTTTGTCAACTTAGTTTTGGGATTATTTTCATTAAAAAACTTTTGTAACTAAGTTCTTTATATAACAAGGGGTGTCTCAGTCGCTTTCTCCGCTCCAATTAGATTGATTGTTTGAAACGATAACACCATTGGCTACGGACTTCGTAATTCAAAATAGAGGTCAAATGACAGAGTACATGAGTGTTGGTATATAAATAATTTACTAAAAATTTGGAGGTTATATATATATATATGGGATGCCATGCATTCATTCATAAAATAGTTTAAATACGTTAGGATAAAATAAATACAACTCTAATAATAAGACTAGTTCTATTGATTACAGATATTCTTTAAACCAGTATTATAAAAGGAGTTCATAGGTCTATTTTTCTTCTTATACATTCAATAATTTAGTCATACATTAAGAACGTATTTGGAAAAATAAAAAAATTAGTTACACAATTTTTGTACTTATAACCTTGAATAACAAAGAAAATTTAATTTATTTTGTACTGTTTGCTTAATGGAATGCATACATTGAAGCGCTTTATTACGTAAAAAGAACTCCCATCATTCAATTTTATTGAAACCTTCCAATCTCATCTGACGCCCTGTTTTACTTTCATAATTTAGGTCATCTTCTTTCATATATTTTGGTAAGATAAGAAATAAGAACGACAAACACGAATTTTTCATTCACTTCTCAGCTAAGTCAAGACCGATGGTAACGTAATTGCATTTTTACAGGAAATAATGATCCTTTTTGTCAATAAACTTTTTGCTTTAATGGGTTTCTAAGGGAAGCGTTTCAACGTCAGCAAGATTGTCACTGAATGGCGCTCGATCAAGGCGAAACAGTCTCTCAACCGATGTATTATCCTTTTTTATGTTTTATCCTAACTTTATTGTTATAAATTATTTTAAAAATCATTAGGAACGAAGAGCCTAATATTTTGCATTTTAAAGTGGTCTTACAAAAAAGAATAAGGATATGTTTCAAAATGCAATATTGAATGAAGTTATACAAAACATAATTTTATATATGACATGTTACATATGACTTAAAATTGTAAATTTTTATACATAAATTTTGCATAAGAATGTAGCAAATGTGGAATTTTTAGAAAATATTTGTAAATAAACCACATTAGAGATATCAAATTAATTTAAAACAAATATTTTTTATTCAATTCTTAAGATATCTTGAAATATTCTTTATTGCTATAGAGGCTTATAGTATGCGGTAAGATTACATTTGAACGTCTTACTACGAGTAGAATAATAACAAAATTGCATATTTAATTTCTTAAAATTAAATAGATTATATACAGAGCTTGAGATTAAAAATTAAAGTCTGCTTTTTTTAAAAAAAAAATTATTAAATAGCTTTCTAAGTTTAGTTCATATTATAAAAACTTTCCAATTTGAAAAATTCAAATTTAATGTATAATTTTTTAAATTGCTATTGTAATTAAATGAAATGTTTCAAGACTTCATTTTAATACTCAAAAAAATTTCTTTTTAAAGTTTATCCAATTAAGGATTATTACATTGAATTGTTCATGTTGTACAGAATATGTGTGAATATTCTATTATTAGTTATAATTTTTCTACTCGATTAAATTCTTGCAGTTCTAGATATTATTGATACATATAAAACAAAGCCATTTTTTTACTTACTCACGTAAGAATTAAATAACACGTATTCATTGCTTTTATGATTTATGTATGAGATAGAACTTATTTCAGTTTCTTTTTTCCGACTGATATTTGAATGGGGTTATTAGAAAAGTGGGTTTTGCTAATAGAAGTAATATTAAAAAAATTCTTGAATGATAGAAATGAAATGTAATTAAGTTTTTTTTTTATTGAAGTTGGTATTTGATTCTTTTTATTTTTCGTTTTTTTCCCTTTCCTATTATATATCATTTATATAACAAGTAATAAAGTATATTTCATTTACTTTCTAATTGTATTATTTAATACACTTTTTTATTTACTTCCTTATAATAGATAAAATTTAAAGTTGCTTGTCGAGATAGTTTTGAATAATAATCATTTAGGGACCAGTAATATGTAGGTAAATATATACTGACGGGCATTAAAATTGCTATACCATAAACTTTCTCAATGGCGATAACTAATGTCAAAATTTCTTGAAGAGAACATGCTGGGTTAAGCAAATCATTAGTATTCCATTGTATTTGAACAACACTGATAAGAGTAACGCCTTGTGAAGTATGCATAAAAGGGAGATTGTACATGAAGTTTATCATTCGGAATTCGTATTTCGAATGTTGGTTGCTTGTGTAAAGGTTGTGTTATACCTCTTGTAAGGTGGAACTTCTACCAACATGTGTTCGAATTTGATCGCGGTAGGATGTAGGCTTACCAGGATGACTGCAGTTTATAGTTCTCCTCGCGTTGGTCGTAATATCATGACTGTCAAGTGAGTAATGAATCGATGGGTCTAGGGAAATTGGGCATGCAGTATACCGAGAAGGATCTCAGTGGCCGTCGGCCGCTAACGTCCTAAATGACAGATATGTTATTCTCATGAAATCGTACAGCCACATAACTTACTCTGAGTGAGGAACTTTTCTCGTTTATAGGATGGCAATTCTGAGCAAATAGCGCGATAACTTTTAAGGTACCACGGACTGTAAATAAAGCGAATATTGTTGAGGCTTGGTGCTGCACGAGAGACACTTATTTCTACAGTTGGCGCATTGCTCAGAAGCAGATATGATGGCATCGAAAAACCATTGGGTACAAATACATTTTACTTTTTGATCATTAAGCTGTATCTTCGTAATATTTTTAACCTGTTGTCAAGGATTGTGTACTATTTTTAAAGCCCACATCTCACTACTTTTCCAAAAGACAATTCACGACCACATATTATCCATTCTGTCCTGAGCTTTTTTGATACAGAAAGTATTTGACTGTTTCCGTGGGCATCTCGTTCTCCAGATTTGTCTACCTTTAAAAGCATCTGATCATGTGGGGCTGAGAAACTGCCATGTCACCCCCCTCCATAACACCTACATTTGATCATCCTACAAACTCTGTGAAATGATGTATCGGTATTTGTAATTCAATCTCAGTTTGACTCTATGCCGAGCCAGATTAGAGCTGTTATTTCAGCCAAAATGGTACTGAATTCTATACACTATGTACACCAAAGCACTTGAAAACTTATATAGATATCTTCTTCCCATTATACCCTGAAATAAATCAGATTCTGGTAGGTGTTTTCTTGATTGGTGTAGCCTTTTAACGGCCAGTAGTGTACAATATATAAATAACTAATATATGAAGACAAAACCCTAATGATGGGAATCCTTCCCGATTTAAATACAAAGTTAAACAGGGTCATATATTTAAATTAAAGCTGCGTTTTCTTATTATACTATTCTTACTAACTCCACTAATATGTACTCATATTTAATTTTTTAAAAATGTATGCTACAATAGTTCTTTTAATATATATATATATATATATATATATATATATATATATATATATATACACTGTATGAGTCACTTTAAATATACAAGTAAATTCTGAAAGAATAATCCATAAATTTGAACAGTTTTTAAACCTAAAACTTTCACGAGATGAGTCGAAATATAAATTAGTAATGAAATGCTATTCAAAGAGCATTAAATAATAGATAACGTGTTAAACACTTTATTGCCTTTTACCCTCAAACAAAAGAATTTTTGCTTACACTCATAATTATTTGTAAACTATTTAACTAAAACAATTTTTTTTATAAATATAAAATATTTCATCATTTTTAAGTTTGGCTTTGATAGATAAAAATGTATTAAATTTAAACTTATATCCTTATACAGCTATATATCGGGTTAAATCATTAAATTGAAAATGTATATTGTAAAACACTAATGGACACAATGTTTGATTTTATTGAATAAGGTGTGTGAAATGAAATCTAGAAATTCACGTTGTAGTGTAATATTTTCAATAAATTTAAGGTCAGATTTATATTATTCTTTGCTTTTCCCCTTAAAAAATTTGCTTCTTGACCTTCATCTTCCGTGTTATTAATAAATTTATCCTTAGTTTTATTTAATTTACTGAGATTCTATTGTCAAGAAGAGACGCTCTTTAGCAGTTAATATCGAAACTATATCTTAAGATATTAAGTTATTAACAGCATCTTCTAATAAAAGAAGGCTTGTTAAATATTCATATATGCAAGGGAGTTAAAAGTAAGGTGCGAAGTAGAATATGTTTTTTTCCCCTTTAAGATTTGGATATCAAGTCATTCAATTAATAAAATGAGCTGATTTTTATTAAAATATCTTCCCATAAACTTAATTTCTTTTTTATTCAATGAATTAGAATATAACTTTACATGAAACTAGTATACTAATATACATTAAAGACTACTTGCAGCTTTAATATTGTATAAAATATTATAATTTATTATATTCCTATTATATTCAGATAATTTTAAAATTTAATACACTTTCAAGTGTATATAAATTTATGAAAGGACTTTTAGCAAGAAAATTTCTTTTTATTGCTGGTTATTTTAAAAGGAAAAATAAATACATTTTAGCAGCATAGAAGAATTTTAAATTATATATATATATATATATATATATATATATATATAT
>BMAW01106898.1:224201-245898 GCA_019974015.1 Nephila pilipes
AGTGTGGTGGTGGTGTTCTTTGAATCATTTCTTTGTTTGGGGGCAATTTCTTTAAAAATAATATGTGGTATTTATAATTCACTAACCTAAGTTGTTAGTGGTTTTGACTGATTTTAAGAGTTTGCATGGAACTCTGATATTGAATAAATTTATTTTTCATCGAAACTAAATTACGAAATCATTTTAAAACCTTTGACAGAATGCCTCAATTAAGAGTTACAGACGGGGAAAAAACTCAAGTACAGCATATTCAGTCTTCTCGTATTTAATGTAGATGAATGAAAATAAGCTGATGAGAGCAAATGATTTATTTAAGTGTTTCCAAACTCTTCATAAATTTGTGTCTTTTCGTATAAATGATAAGCTGTTTCACCAGGAGTCTATAACATTTCTTTTCATTCGGAAACCATTGCTTTGCATTTTTTAAACTTGTAATAATCTTTATATTCCTCATTCATGTTTTAAACATTTTTGAAACCTTGTTCTAATGCTAATTTGAGGATTGTGCCATCAGTTTCGGTCGTTTCATTCTATCGCAGAAGTATCACAATCTGTAGCAAATTTTATACTAAATTATTCGAGAGCAACTATGTAAGCATGCTTAAGTATTGTGCCAAAGTCTTCAAACTTTATAAAATATTCAGAAGACGTATTACAAATATAAAAGCTTTTCATTTGAATTTGAAATGTTCTTTAAGATATTTTAACTTTATTTACAAAGCTTAATGTTTTTCTCTTACACACTTATTATAAGTATCAATATATATATATGGGACTGGGTTCCATACTGTCATTTATTTTTTCTTTCATTTTTACATTTCTTTCTGGATTTTTGTCTTTTTAAATATTTTAAATTATTCTTTCATAAATTTTCAGTATATATATATATATATATATATATATATATAATTAAAGAGGTTATTTGAAACTACAAATTTAAGTAAAAATGGAAAACAGTTAAAAATAATTAATTATGAAAAGAACACAAAGGAGACATAACAAGACAACAAAAGAAAATTGAAAAACTGAAAACCCTTTAAAAATAAACAAAATGGAAATAAAGTTGTGTAATACTGTCTCTGACTGCTTTTACATGTATTAATAATCAGACTTTCGCATGTAGTAATAGAATTATGAAAAAAAGGTAAAATATTTTAATTCAAGAGCTGAAGATAATAGGACACACAAAGAGAAAATGGAAAAATAAAACCACGCAATTTAAATATATATATATATAATCCTAAATACCTAATTCTAAACTGCGTATGATATAATATAGAACTAAAATTTGAGAAAAATAACTCACTCAAAACTCAACTCGCTTGATAAACACGGCTTCCAAAGATATATTTTTGGCACTGTATCTCATAAATTTAACTGTAATTGCTGACTATAAGTAAGTAGAGAAATGCAGCTTTATGAAAAGTAGGTAATTCTTAAAAAGGTGCTGAATTTCAGAAATTTAATTTCAAATATATTAGTTCAGTTTTAATGAGAAAATATAGATTTTTTAAATTTTAACATTAAACTTTGACTCTTCTGCATAACTCTAATTTTATTTAAAAGTAAGAATTTTTTTTTTAGCTGTTAATTATTTTATTGGAATATTTATCTCGTCGTTTATTATTTGTTTGAAATATTTTCTTAAAATATGAAAAAAAAAATATTTATTTCAATTCAGATGCATAAATTGTCCAGTTCAATATTAAATTGCAATTTAAAAAGACATTTTATGCATATTTTTCGTCGTTTTATTCAAAAATATGTATAATTTTATATTACTCTATGTAAAAGAAGAGAAGTGTTATATGGTATACCTTTCTTTATTTTTCTTAAATGGTAAAGCCCCTATGTTTACAGATAAACGACTGAATGAATAAAAAGAATTTTTAACATTCTGTTATATCAAGAAACAAATATTTCTGGTGAATATGTTGTCCATAAAATATTTGAAACTCCTTTTACTGGCTTTAGGCGTATTCTAAAATAAATAATAGTTCAATTTTTATGCACTTATATCCATGAATATCTATTTCGAAGCTGATATATTTAAAATTTGGTTTGACAAATAGATTTCTGTTATTTACATCTACAACAGTAAGAAACAGAATTGCTTAAATAAACTATATCTAATTTTTTATAAAAATGTCAAATTCTTATAAAATCCTATTTTGATTCAAATGTGCCTTTGTCTTGATTATTTAAGTACCTTTTCCTTCTTATGAGAATTAATTATGACTATATAATTCTCATCTTTTATCCACTAATTTGATAAAAAGTTCCAAAAGTATGTTTTAAAAATACACGAGAATACAAAAAATTGTAATAGAACATTTTAAAAATACACAAGTCATATTTAAATCATTTTATACTAATTCAAAATTCAGATTAGCAGCATACATGAATATTTAGCCTTTATAGAAATTTTTACTTTATACATTTCTTCTGAGATCTCTTAAATACTAGTAATATAATGAAATGACTTGCTTTGCGCCATCTTGGATTTTCCATATCCAAAATATTTCTCATTTACTAAAAGGCACTGCTTTATTTTCAGTAATTTTTGCGGTAGATTTTTTATGTAAAAACACTTGACTGTATTCCTCCCAAAGAAAGCGCGCTTGCTTAAAATTAATTTGATTAAACGTTGAGAAAGAATGTTTGTACAATGAAGAAAAGATACAAATCATTTTAGCTGAATCCCAATTAAGAATATTTTAAATCTTCAGTATCAGAAATAAAACATATTACATAACACCTTCCGTGTAGTTAGTCAAATAATAAGTAGGATTAATTTGTTAGGAAAAGGAAAACGGATTTATTACTGGTGAGTTCTTAAAAAAGATAAAAAGAATTTTCTCCAATATCTGTACTTTTTTCTTAGATCAGCAAGTTTCATGTATATATATATATATATATATGAATGAATGAATGAATAAAAAATAAAAATAAAATAATAAAAAATTGTAAAACTATCTTAAATCTTATTGAGGAACACCTTACCTTTCTACCTTATATAATTTCAAAAATGTCAGAGGAACATATTAATCAATTAATTTATATTCTTAAAAATATATACGGATTTTCTAACATTTCTGTTAGAAGAAAAAACAATCATGAGTCGAAAAATATTTCTTTTTCTATTGATTTAGAAAACTTAACAATTTTCCTTTCTCTTTTATGAGTACACGTTAGTTTAAATTTGAAATGAGTTACTGTAAGTTTACAATGTTAATTTTTTTTCCTTTTCAGCTTGTAGGTGTTACCGAGCGAACTGAAATGTACTAAGATGAAATCAGTTTGATGATAAGTTTATTTTACTTGAAACATTTTGCAAACATTTCATTTGTTTGAGTCGTGAGCCGAGTCTTATGTTTCATACATATACAACATCACGACATGACAATAAAATGCGCATATTTTCAACGCAATTGTATTTTTACCAAACAGTTTCGTTTTTGATAGTGTATCTAGAAGTCGAAAAAATTCTATGTAAATGTTAATAAATCAAGCAACTCTTAAAATTAATTTTACCTGTGAGAAAGACATGTACCTCTTTTTAACAAATGCATAAAATATGTAATGAATTTTTTATAACTTTTCAATTAACTTAAATTCCTGAAAATTCTAAATATAATCATTCAAGGTATTTTGATACATTATCATTCTAATTAATGCAGTTCTTTCGTTTTCCATATTGGTCTCTTAGATATTATCATTTAAGATTTCATGAAGAACTTGGCTTATTCTTACCTAATTTACTAAACATTTCGAAAATTTATATTTTTCATCTTCAAAAATAAGAGACAATTCAAGAAAAAGGATTTTCCAAAAATTTTCTTTGTAAATTTTACATTTCTTCATCTGTACAAAGTTTCGAAGCAAATGTTAACTGTTCAAATATATTGCATAAAACTATAATTTCATATTGTCTGATTCTGACTGTTGAATTAATAGAATTTATAATATACTTCCGAACTAATCTCAAAACCGTTCACGAAACTCCTGTTTATAATACGCAAAAGAAAAAAGAATGAGAGAAGGAAAAGGCTATTCAGTAAATAATATTTTCAAAACGATAAGATAAATTTAACTGCAAATCATTGTATTTGAAAAAAAATACATAGTTATATCATAGATATGTAGAAATCATTTAAAAGGAAAATTCAATACGAGTTATTTCATTGATTGTTTTACAGCCTCCTACAGAAAGAGATAATCTAATATGAATATGCTATTAATAATTAAAATGAGGCTATCTGGCTATAAACACAAATAATTTTAAATCGATAATAAAGAAAGTAATAAATAAATCAAAACCATATATTTAAGATTTCCCGAACAAAACAATGGTAATTGCATGTATGAAAAAATTTGTATTTTCTGATTATATCAAATACAAGTAACGCATCATAAAATCAAACAATAAAAATTATAAATGAAAATTCGCATAATCAATATTATTTTAATTATGGATTCAAACAAATTAATTTTTTACTATTCTATCAAAAGTTTCGAATGCTTATAATTTGAACTAAATCCTCTTTGGATTTTGTCATATCATTTTCGTTGGTTACTGTAATAATTTAAATGAGATTAACGACAAAGATTTTTAATAATATAATAAAAATGAAATTACACTTTGATAATGAAAATTAACATCCATTAATGTAGGTAAGGAATATGGTTTTTTTTATTATTCTGAATTTTACTTGTCATTCCATAAATATTTGTTATATCTTCATAATTAATAAAAAGGCAACGTAATTTCAGGCACTGAAAGGTTTTAAAGGAGCCAAATTCTTTTTTCGATAACTTGTTAATATTATTTGCGACATTATTCTATTTATTCTTGTTACTAATCTTCCTTCACTTTCCTTTGTTTAGAAATTTTAACCTGTGTATCTCAAGTGTGAGACTTTTCTCTTATTTTTCCAATAAAAGATGATAATAGAATGAAAGATATCACATATCATAAAAAGATATCATATAAAAATTTTACAAAAAAAAAAAAAAATCAAAGAACTCAACCTGAATATTTTAATTTCCTGAATTATTCTTCTCATACACATTCTAAATTCACTACAGTATTTGCTTTAGCGCATTCTTTCTAAGTTTCAGTTAAAACGAAGGAAAACAAATTGAAACCAAATGAAACAAAACAAAAAAGAAAGAAACGTTGCTCCTGAATTGGCTTTAGTGTTTTTTTTTTCTTTTCATTCTTTTCTTTTCTTTTCTTTCTTCCTTTTTTCTTTTTCTTTTTGGTTTTATTAACGTTGCACTAGAAGCAGCACGAGGACTTTTGGCGACGGACTTTGTAATTTTGAGCTTCGATCAACTGACGAGTGCGACACCTGAGCTAGGAATTGAGCTTTATTAAATTCTTCAACTAATTCTTGATTGAACTAATTAATCATCGTTTGTATTTTCGTATTACTCTAAGATACTTTCAAAATAAAGGGAAGTTCTTTTCTCTACTGCAAAATTAACACTCTACCTTTCAGAAAAGTTAAATGCAATTAGTTCTTTTACTTAATAAAGGACAATTCAAGAAATTCCCTCAATATATAGAAAATGTATGAGATTACATTCAATTGGGGAATAAATTTAAAAGTAGGAAGTTTTTGATATGTTGTATTGCTAAAAATTTTCCTATATTAACAATTACATATTTATAAAGATAAGAATAATGATTCACATTCATGTTAAAGAAATTTCATTCAAATGCTTAGATACATTTCAAAATATAAAGGGATATGAGAAATATGTTCTTTGTTAAAGGAATAGGTTTTATTGTGATGATGTCACATGTCATCTTCACGTGTTTTATCCTCAGTGAACCGTGATAGTCATCACATATAGAAGAAAATTTTTTAAATCCTTTATGGTGAGTTTTCCATAAGCAATCGATTCAGAATGCATGTTAATAAAATGTAAACACAAGTAGATGCTCTTATTAAGTTTATCTTTTGAAGAAAAGTTACAAAATGTTTTTGTGAAATTCATGGTGTCATTAGATATGAAGAATTTTCCTTAATCTGTTTTCATCGAATACACACAAAGGAAATTCATTATAACAGCTTCAGTTTGTGTGAGCCTTATCTTCTTTTTTTATGGTAAAGAGAAAGTAATAAATAATTTGAATGTGAAAAGGGGAAAATGAAATTCTCTATATGCTTACTAATAAGATTTTCTAGCATTTTGAATAGATAATATTTTATTTCGAAATGTTCGGAGAAATATACTGCAGATGTACATTAAAATAAAACTTTTACGATACATTAAAATAAAAGAGTAAATTATTATGTATTAAAACAATCATCACTAACTTTTTCCAAAAATTTTTTTGAATAAATTTATTTTCGTTTCGATTTTATTAATAAATTTGTAACATTTGTATAAAAGCCAGTTTCCCAAGTTTTTTTTTTTTGAATATGATATGAGAATATATTGAATTAATTTACTTTGAACAGCATGTCACTTTAAATTTCTGAGACACTTTTCACAAGCAGTTGAAAATGTAATTTTTTTTTTATTTCGATAACTGAAGATATATTTTAAAATACGACTAGACTCAAAGGCCTATAAAAAGAACAGTAATCTTCCAGTAAAATTAAAAAATCAACTGAATAGAATAGAATAGAAAAACTTCGTTTAGTTTGTGTCAGTTTAAAATAAGTATATCAAAGTGTAAGCGATTCATGAACTCGGCTTTATATTTTCATAATTTTCATAAAGTACTTACTTCAAAAAATTATTAAAACACGTTTTAAATAAAATAAGAACAAAAATATCTTTTGTTCTACAAATTTCTGAAACACAAATATTTTATTCTACTTTGTATTTTTAATCTAAGATAATCATTCAATTGATCTCAAGAAAAATTTTTACTTTTCTGATTATGCAATTTAAAATTATGTCTATTTATTTGAATTACATTACAAAGAATGATTTTGCCGAAGAAATACGTTTAACAATGCTTTTCCAGCAATCCTATGCAGCAGAATATTTTGGTTTTCTCGGCTATATTTCTGTTCATTAATTTTTAAAATATCTTTTGTATTCTTTTCTAATATGAAACTTCTAAAATTGCTTAAGTGTAAACATTTTTAATGACTATTACGATTTTTTGTATTGACGTAAGGAGTAAGAAATAAATATTATTAAATAATAAAAAGTACTATCAGAAACGAAATGTAAAGAGTATGAAATCCTTAACTCTGTTAACGCTTTTCAAAGTATCCAATATAACTAATGATGTACTTAATCTCTACAGATGCGGATAACTGAATTCAAATTGAAACTGATGAAATTTTTCTCGGTATAGTTATCATGAACTTGATTCTCATATAGATTAATTGATAAATATTTTAACACAGTACAATAAATTCAATAAATATATTCTAGCATAAAGAAATTAAATTTCTGATATTAATGTATTAATGTTAGATTTTGTATTTAAACATTATGAAATTTATAACTGATCTTAATTTTTAAACTGTTTAAGTAATAATTTACATGTAATTTGTATCTATATTGACAAACTAGGATGACCCTTTTATTCCTCTTTCAAAATTCCATCACTACAGAATCGTTTTTTTTTTTTTTATTTTTTTTTTTTTTTTTTTTTTTTTTTTTTTTTTTTTTTGTTTGTTCTTTAAACACACAAAAGGTGAATTATTAGGTTTTCACAGTTTATTGTTGTTGGCATTTTGAGCCTCAACTAAAAGACAAGGACGACACCTGAGCTTACATCTCATCCCCCCTCCCTTCCACCTGGAGACTTTTAATTTTTTTCCACTTCCATTTATCCAAAATCTAGTAGCTCCATTTTTAAGTACGATGGGTCTTTATTGGAACCAGGGCTCAAACGTGGTGTTCAAACAAAAACTTTACCGATAATTGACCTCCTCTGCTACCCCTGCCTATAGATTCATAGTAGTCAGAATAGTAATTTAATATATGAAATTTCTTTTTCTCAAATAACGTAAAGAGCATTAATGCTTAAATGAGTACAAATTAACATTTGTAATATAATTAATATTCATTGGAATTAAAACTAAAGAACAGAAGTAACATATTATTAATGTTCGTTTCTTTCTTATTTAAACAAAGAATACTATTTTTAGATCTAAATAGAATTCCTTTCTTAAAAAAATATTCTGAATATTACATTTTTTACTTTAAACATATTAAAGCACCTATGCCACTTTAAATGAATTGAAATAAATTGTTGAGGGACGTTTTCTCGCATTTATTTCTTATATCGAAAATGAGATAACATAACCTTTACGGCTAACCACTGATCCTCTGAAGTAATACTAGCTCTTTGAAGATGTATTAGATTAAGGATAAAGATGTGAAAAGCTCATATGTTTCCTAAATTCTGGCCAATGTTAAAATTACCTCTCTTTGAGTTTTTTTTCCTGCATAGTTAGAATTTAAAATCCTTTTCGTTATAATTATTATTCATGATTCTCTAGGAATAAATTATGGGAGGGAAAGAGAGATAATGTGACTCATGCGTAAAAATGAATTTAAAAAATATTTAAAACAAAAAAACCTTGAAACAAAAATATTTAAAAACATATTCAAAAACTTTTTTTCTAAAAAAGGGCTTAGCTGTCATTTTACTATTTAGTTCTTTATATTTCATCGAATGAAGTAAATGAAAAGTAACTATTCAAGGACATACTGTACACTGACATACTACTCATTGACATTATCCTACATAAAGTAAAAACTCCATACATAGGACTTTCAGTATTTTTATGTGTTATATTTATTTACATTACAGATATTCATTTGCATATTGAGTCCTTCTTAAATTATTATACAATCATATCAAATTGGTATTCTGTTTTTTTTTTTTTTTTCATGCTGTAAATATGATACTTAGCAAAAAAATTTCTGAATCATCATCATATTCATCTAATTAATATAGAAACAACTTTTGAACCATAGTTTTTAATGATTGATTTTTTAAATTTATAAAAATCTTTTTTCTCTGTATCTAGATTTTTATTTTTGTAGTTAAATAGATTATATATCTGATTACCCCCCTCTCCTTAAATTAGTTTTTAAGATAATCCATTCTATCTGCTCAATATTAATTCACTTCTTTGATAACCTATAACATATTATTGTACAAAAAATTTATCATATTCATCTATTTTATTTCTCCTATTATTATTTCGATTTATTCGATAGAAATTTTTGATTTTATGCATCGGTAATTTAATTCATAATCTTGGCATTTTTCTTATAAAAATACTCTAATAAAATGACTGAACTCAAGTGATAATTTGTTACTTGAAGAAGATGTTTCCAATCTAGATGAAGGTCACGTTCTTCGTCTGCCTTTTTTAGCTTTGGAAGTACCACATTAGCAGTTCTCATTTCTTGTAGAGTTATTTCTGTTAGATTAAGAAAGTTCTGGTTCGATTTCTGATATGGTAAGGATTTCGTCAGAATCTCTAATGATCCAAACGAGAAAATTCCAGAAACTCTGATGCTCAAACTCAGTTTGTAATGCTGCAATTGAATTAATAATTTTTCATTTTTGTTTTCCATCGATCGCTGGTACAAGATTGAATATTTGCCTTAAGTCAATAGAAATCTTAATAATTTTTTATCAAAATTGTTAAAATATATAAATTTTCAACATGATAAGACATAATAGAGTAAATTTTACAATTATGATATTAAATATTTCAGGTATTAAAATATTTTCTTAATTGTTCATACTCATGAAAACAATATTTATTTAAAAAAACTAATTAATTACACTTACATTACCAGATATTTTAAATACTTAGTTTAACTACATCTTCAGATAGATGAATAACTTAAATTTGGAAATAATCTGAAGGGAATTAATAAATTCGGCATAAAACTATAAAAGTTGCGATTTTTCATTCAAAGCAAAATATTTTTTTCTCAAACAATATGTAAATGTTTGTTCCCTAAGAGCATTCACAATGAAGCAGAATTTACAATTTATCTATTATTCAATACTTGAATTATCTTTGCACTTTCTTCTGTCACTCATTGTTTAATTCCCAAAAACTTACAAATCATCGATAATGTTGAAAATACACCTGAACTCAATGTCATGCCAATAAGGAAGGTCTGAAGAATTAATCTGACCATTGAGTCCATAAAGTTAACTGTAATAATAATTATTTCATTTAATATCTTAACATAAAGTCTCATTACACTCCAGTAATGTAAGCTCATCGTATCATCTTCAACAAATACTTATTTAGAATTGGCTGATGAAGCTTAGAATAGCAGTAATTTAGAAATGTGTGTGACAAAGTATGTTAATCTAGAATACTCGAGAGTATTAAAACTGATGGTTGCGTTAATTTGAACACCAAGATAGCCTCTAATATTTAATTAAGGTAATTCGGCTTAGAAAATTAATTAACAACTATCCACTTGTAAGTCACAAGAATTAATGCTTATTTGGAGAATATATCAACACAAATTACTTTTTTTGGAATTAAAAAATAAACTGTCACAGGGGAAACAAAATTTCTCAATTTCAGTCAGTTTCGATCGTCACTTCACATTTATAATGGCTATCTATTGAACTTAATAAAGTTTTCCATGTTTTGTACATATGTTTGTATGTGCTCAATGAGATAAAAAATAATTTAAATTTAGCTTTTTAAAGTTCTTTTTATTAATGTATTTTTGCTATAATCTCTAGATCTCTTTAAGGCTACGGCTGCCCAATGGTTATGATCAAGAGCTTTGTGGCAGGTGTTATTCAAGTCGAGTAATGGGATGAGTTTTGATTTTATCAAAGACCTGTCGTGTAGAATAATGAAAGAGGATCCACGGTAAATGGAACGAGATATGGTTATTGACGTTAGGGAACTGACAATCGGATCAAATGACACCCTCATTCTTTGAACTTGACTCATAGTTACAAGGTTTATCACTTACAGCTTCCTAAAAATTTTAGAATGATAACCAAGCCCAAACTTGATATCTTAAAGATTATAAGTTTGCTTTCTGAAGAGAATTCCACAAAACAAAAATCAATAAAAATAAAATAAAATTTCACTTGCGTATCAAATTTTCTAACCCCAAGCGCAATAAGTAAGACTCGAAAAAATGAAGATTTTGAATAGTTCGTATTCAGTTGCAAGTCTCCCCGTATGTAATTAGAATAATGAGATTATGAATTATATTGAAGATCATTTCAAATCAGCAGTATGATATAGTGTGCATGTGTAATAAATAAAGATAACTATAAAAATAGTTAGCACTTATTATACAAAATATCTCCCGTAAATAATTAAGATTTTATCTAAAAAGAATAATCCTGTGATAAATAGAAAAGTTAAAAGGTTTTATTTGTAATCTAGGGAAATTAATATTCTAAAAGACTTAAATATTTTTCTTAACTTAAATAATCAAAATATGTGTTTGATTTTGAACTTAAAGAAAAAAAAATTTTTATATAATTTGTTCCTAATTACAGATATTAATAAAAGTAATCTTACTTTTAACATGATGTATGATTTTAATAAATATATTTTACACATGAAATTAAAAGAAATTTTGAAAATCCGGTCAAAAATTTAAGTAATGAATGTACTAATTTTATCTGTATTTTCTAGAGATAAAGGTCACTAAGTCCTTTTTTGTTAAAAAAAAAAAGTGGAAATCAGTAAAATTTTAAAATAATAATAAGACTAAAACTTACTAACTGTAATTTAAAAGTCAGTAGTCAAAAGAATAAAATGTGCAAAGATATATTTGGGAAGCACATACATGCCCAAAACAGTTGAAGAACTGGAAGTACGCATTTGTAATGCGCTTGCGTCGGTGACTGCACAAATGTTTCAGAATGTATGGAGTGAACTGGACTATAGTCTAGATGTTGTCTGTGTGACCAAGGGAAATCAAATAGAACATCTATGACGTATATATACAAAGTTTTGAAGTTCCGTCTACATTCTGTGTTAATCTTATCGATAAATTTTTTTCCTTTAAATAGTTATAGCCGTTTGTAATCGCTATATTCATTTCGAATCACCCTGTATATTAATCTGATTTTGGGATCACACAAATTAGAAAAACTCAATAAATTAAATATTTATTTTCTAAATAGAAAAATACTCAACATATGCGGAGGAAAACAAAACGTTCCGTTTCTTTTGTTTAAAGTTTTTCAACGTTGATTTTAAGCGATTCATGATTAATAATTTGTATAACGAGCAAGTTTGATAATTTGTATACAAAATATGGTTAATGAATATATATTACTGAGTATAATTTACATTGCAATATGAATTTTCCCTAAGTTTTGAAAAGCTATTCTGTAAGAGTCACATCTATGCAGAAAACTCAAATATATATACACACACATATATATATATAGAGATGTATATATATATATATATATATATATATATATATATATATATATATATTTCTTTTATAGTTATAAGTAATAAGTAATAAGAAACAATTAGAAAGTAAAAATAAATAGTGAAAACTCCAATTCCCAAAGTAACCGTTTTTTTCAATACGAATGAAAACCAAAATTTTACAGAAAAATTCTCCTTCAAACTAGACAAAAACTTTTTTTCCTCGTCCAAACGTAATCAACATAGAAACGTTTTTGAATATCGTACAATTCTCAATGTCGATATTTTTGGATATCATTGAAAGTACTCCTAAGAATTTCAGGTATAAAAACATCAAAAATTATCATATATTCTCTACATACTATTTTTTCCCAAATAAATTTCTACCTGTTTTAATAGACGTTGAAAAATTCTTGTCAGATAATATTTTCAGATTTAAATCTTGCATAAATCTAACAAATATTTATAACATGAGCAAAATATGCTAGACCTAATATAATTTTTGAAATTGTTCAAGTACAATAATAACAGATATCTTTTAAATGTATTTTGTGTTACTTTAACATAAGAGGAAAGTTAGTAAATACGATTAATATCTCCTTATCTGTATTAATGACATAAATGTAACTAAAACAAATTATACCTATAATTATTCAAAATAAGTCCAAGAGAAAGGTCACAATAAAGTTTATATGCACTAATGACGTATTCAAAAGGCAAATAAAGCAATGTAGATTAATCAGCTAAAAAGGATAAAAGAGGGAATAAGGAAAAAATTAAAAGCCAGAATAAAATCACATTATATGAAACCCTATATAAAAAAAACGATTTCCCATTGGAAAAAAAATCTCGATATATTTAATATTTTATGTTATGTTTATTTCGCCAAATAAGAAACCCAAAAAATTAAGGAACATTCGGTTAGTTTGACGTGGAAAACGAACAAAAAATTACTTAATCCAGAATTGAATAGAGCTGAAAACCATCATAAGAAACAAAAAAGTCACTAAAAGTATTGCTGGAAATATTAAATTCAGAAAAGAATTTATGAATATCTACCAAAAATTCTTACGAAGGCATCATTCATTCTAAAATCGTAAAAAAAATGATTTATTAAATTTAGCAAGCGTAAAACATACCATAAATATTACATAAAAAAAGTAAAATGTTGTTGTACCTGTATAGAAACTCAAGATATGAAATGCGAGATTCAAGAATTCAAAGAGAATGTAAAACATGAAAAATAGAGACATGCATATTAACATAAAAGTAGAGGAATAAATATTTTTTTACATGTAATTCGAAGAGTATGTAAAATGTGAAATATTGTATTCGTGGATGATATTGATGGGAAATATCTAATGGTTAATGTTACAAAGCATACTTAACGATGTTGTAAATTTCATTTGCGCTGGCACAAGTCCCTCGTAATCTTAGGTCAAAAGAAAAAGCAATGTTAGTTTGCTCTTTTATTTTTTTACTTAAGAAAACATGATTTTTGAATTACACACATAAGTAAAAGATGCGAAAATTGAAGTTAAATTCGAAATCATTCAAGCGGAAATGTTATAAAACTCCTCTGATCTGATGGATTTCTTTGTAAAATTCAGTAAAAGAAAACTATTCACATCCAGAGGAAATCAAAGGAAAAGGCTGACATTTGCTAATAAAAATATCCTTAAGGATTTTGATTTTCTAAAAACTGTTCATTTTATCGATGAAAGTAAATTTAATGCTTTCGGAAGTGATGAATGTAGAGGCACAGGAAAGAAGAATTGAAACTCATTAATGTCATCCCTTCGGTGAAATATGTTGGGGGAGGAGTCATGGTTTATGTGTCAAAATCGGCTACTATTGTCATTAAAGGTACTACGTACCGTTTCAAAATTTTGAATATTTTACAAAATAATATGCAGGCGTCTTTTGACACTTTACAGCTTGGAAGTCAGTGAATCTGTCAGTATGATAACAATCTCTCTCAAAATACCTGCACACTTTCATATCCCTCTTCAGTCACCAGAGTATAGTCCCATTTAATATGGATGAGGTAAACTTGTTAGAAGAGTTAGAAAGTACAGTATTCCAGATGAAGATTCCTTAAAAAGTGTGTCGTTGCAAGCATGATCTAATATTATACTAGGCACGAGACACTACTCAAAATCTGCGTCAATATCTAAAGATTGCATGCCGTTACTGATTCACAAGACCAAGTAACACGATATTAAATTATTTTCAACTGCATAAATTAGGCTAATTTTTCATTTTACTTGATGTGTATGTATACTTCTGTGTTTTGGGATTTTCACTAAATGAATTGTTTTTCATGTAGCAATTTGAGGCATTTATTTGTTATGTAAATATAAGCCAACGCAATTAATATTTTAATTTAAAAATATTATAGCTTTTCGATTCTTAAAATTATAAATAATACAGGTTTTAGGATGTATGTGCACTTTTGTGACTGACTGTGTATATTTGTGTTCTAGAAATAACAAAAACAAAACTTATAGTCACTATAAATACATAATTTATCACACACTTTTGTAGTCTGTCTTTAATTTGATTAACTTAATAAGTCTCACTCTTTTTGCAAATCAACTAGGCTTTACATGAGGAGATAAGAATTAAACTGTTTTTTATTTAACCTATAAACTTACGAATTCTCATTTTCAAATGTATAACAAAATCTAGGCCTCAACTTGAATTATGAAGATTTATACTAAATATATATTGAAAAAGCGACCAAAATAAAATCTAATCTCCCGAACACAATTGAACAATATCTGTATTGTAAGCAAAATTCTATGATAACCAACAATTTAATTAATTAAAACAGTTTAAATTAATGATTTCTATTTTCTACTACTCCTAAAACGAAGGAAATATTTCAAACAAATTAGATGTTTCAAAATATAACATAATTTTATTTTAAATTCCAGTGAAGATGGTAAAGGTCAGTAATCAAATAAAATGTTACGAGAATGTCTTTTAAAAGTTTAAAAGTCATTTGAAAAATAAAAGACCCCAAAAAGATAGAATTTATTACTTTGGTATCTGCGTGACTGATTTAGGTCATTTAAATTCTTCGCAGAGGAGCTCGTCCGTTTAATACTCCGAATTACCTTATTTTATGCAAGAATGAGAATAAGAAAAAATATTCTTGTTCCACTTCAAATTGAAATCGAAAAAGAATGGTTGTTTAGATTCAGTCACATAGCCGAAATCGATTTCAAGTTAACCCATAGCTAAAAGTATGCCCACCTGCGCATTCCAATGCGAATGAATACATAGATATATTCTAAATTGTAAATTCTCTAAAACAGCATAAGAGTATGTTTTCTATTGGATCCTGAGTCAATATATGTTTTTGAAAAAGAAGCTCTTGCTACTGAATACAGATGTATGGATTGCTTTTTCCGAGTTTCGTAGAAGGTAGCAAAGTTTTTCGTATTCACTTTTTCCAACTTCTAGTGATGGATATATGTCAAGAGTAAATATTGTTGATTCTAGTTTGAAACTGCTGGATCCAAGTTATGAAAGTTTTAGTTGTAAATAAATATGTGATACCCGCGCGTTTTTTGAAGTATGTTTGATATGAAAGCTACTCTAACCATCTCTCTTAATAGTTTTATTTCTCTTTTTACATTTTCATAAATAATTGCATAATATTTTTTAATCACCTTGTGTTTTTGAGTGAATATGACTCTAAAAATGGGAGAATACAAGAAATTCTCATTATATTTAAACTATAAAGTCTCAAGCTATTATTACTGGTTATTATACAATCTGTTCCATGAATCAAATCTCATTCCATAAATGAGTACTTATAGTGTGTCGCTATTTTCAGTTGTAAATCATTTTTCGAATTTATGTCGATATAAGATTTTTGAATAGACATAATTTTCTTACGACTTTTTAAATGTAATTTTAAAATAAGTTTCAGATATTAGGATTCTAATATTAGGATTAGGATATTAAGTTTTATCTTTCATATATAGATCTTGGGGATAAATTCATATGTAGCTGTAACTTTGATCATGTTTAGAAAAAATAATTGTCGCTTTTGTTAAACGATGTTCTTTTTCTCGTTCTCCATATATTTGTACTTAACTTTAAATTACTATTACTTACACCAATTTATTTTTACATTACTCAAAATGCTGAGACAAATATAAAAAATACATATTGAAAATTTAATAACTATCCGATGTTTAATGTGCCTATATATACTTTTTAGTTATTTATTTATTTAATAGTTGCTCTTTTTAATAAATATAAGATACATTTATGAATTTTCTTTAATAATACATATATAATGAAGATACAGAAAGATCATTGCAACGCTTCAGGGGATCTAGTTGATAACAGAAAAAGAGTAAGACAACTGAAACATTTATAATCTATTGCTCGATAATAAAACTGCTACTTTTATAGGCATCCCGATTGAATTTGATTGCCTTCATTATAAACTGGAAAGCGCGTAAGTAGTATTATTCTTTAGGGGATTTTTTGCTATGAAGCTGTCCCGCATTTAAACACTACCTTGAGTCACACTGGAGTTTTTCAGATAAAACCTTTTAAAAAGTGCAGTAATTTATGTTTAACTTATTTCCTTTGCGTGTAAGACAATGTAAATGGTTATCTCCTTATTTTAAAAGTAAAAACTGCGCGTGTATTGCTATAGCATGAAATTTTAAATTAATCCGTGTATACAATCTCAAGAGGGAGAGTTTTTAATGGCTTTAGAATATCATATAAATAAACTCGTGTCATAATAATAGTAAAACTTAATGCAATAATAAATCACTTATTTTCTTTATAATGAAAATACGTGACAATTTTCGTCTAAATTTCATTTTTGGTAAAAAAAAATTTATAATAATTCTCAAAATTTAATAATTTTTTGAAAAGAAAATACATGAAATTATTTAAATTACATATCATTTTAGTTCTGAGCATTCTTCTGGTGATTATAGGGTAAGTATTTTTCAACAAACAAAAATTATTTAATACTTATATTTTTTTTAATTTTGTAATTTTCTTGTACAAAATTTCACAAATTCGTTCCTATGAGTTAGAAATAATTCTTTTTGAGAGATAGAATACATCTAAATAGAATATGACTCGGAAGTGGCAAGTTTCTGTTGATCAATTTGTTTACGTCTTTGATAATGATAATTAGAATAAATTATTTGCTTATTAACTTAGACAAACCAACACCTTTTAAATCTTAAAATTTAATTTAATGAACTTATTTTCTGTGTAAATAATTAAACTACTGAATTCATATAAAACGTATAGCTTTTCTCATGTTTGTTTAAAAGTTTTACGTATAACTGAATTAAATTACTGGCTTATTTTAAATAGTACACTTTAAAACTTTTTATAACTACATCATTAATCTGAAAATAAAACTGAATAACTTCTAAGAAATTTTCATTACAAAACTGTCTTGACACCCACGTTACTCCTTCAAAATATTATGATAAATTTGTATGAAAATTAATAACTGCATATATTCTTAAAATAAATTTATGAAATATTCAACCTAAAATTGCAAGACTCAAAATCTTATGAAACCTGGATCGGTATTTGTATGAAAATTAATAACTGCATATATTCTTAAAATAAATTTATGAAATATTCAACCCAAAATTGCAAAACTCAAAATCTTATGAAACCTGGATCGGTTCGAACATCAAAAATAAGTGAATTTCCTTTTATGGATTGGAAGTGAAATAATTGCTGTAAATATTACGAAAGACGAATCTATCCCATAATGAAATTTTTTTTTTATTTATTCATGTATTTCATTATAACTTACAGTCCCCTAGTTTGGGTTTTCATAAGAATTCTTTTAAAAATAAATATTAAAAATATTCCCGATCAATATCAAGCTCCTTTGAATATACTTCTAAGATTTCTAAGCCTTTGCTGCAACCTCGTCTCAGTAATGAAAATGTTTTGCCCTTAGAAGTCTTCAAATATCCTCGAAGTTCCAATCTTACTCATATTACTCGGTTTTTTATTATGAGTTTATCAATTTCAAAGAACTGTTTAAAAACACTGTAAGGATTCAGTTTTGGTTGCAAAGAAAGCCTACGCAAATTTGTATGAAAGCTATCAATAAATAAGGTGTTTTTTGTTGAAGCACGTTAGGAATTTCCATCAATAGATCACTTTGTGTGCACCAAGCAGTTTTTGAAAGCCATTCAACATTGCAACATACACTTCCTTTTTTAATTTCAAAATTATCTAAAGCCTCTCAAAAAAAAAACTTCACAAATCAGTTTTTTTTAATAATATTTAAAGTAATGTGTAAACAAATTATAAAATAAAACTTCGGTTAATAATAATAATAATAATATATATATATATAATTTAATTAAAACCAGTTAATTGAATTCAATGAAATGTTATGAAAGTAAAGGTGGATACAGAAACTAATAATTCTGATTTGCATTAATTGATTGATTGGTTTTATTAACGTCACACTAGAAGAAGCACGGGGTCTATTGGTGAGAGACCTCGTAATTTTGAACCTCAGTCAAGTGATGAGGACGACACTTGGACTGGTACTTTCCTCTCCAAACTTCCACTTTTCGCCAATGGGAGGACTTTGAGCTTCGACAAATTTAATGTGTATCATTCCCGGCTACATGGTGAGTCCTTAGTGGCAAAGCTTGAACCCACGATGCAAAGAAAACCACGAGCTGCGAGTCCACGACCATAACCAATAGGTTACCGAGGCAAACTCTAAATTCTTATTACCGTAAATAGAAATAACTTAGAATTATACCATTTGTTAGCACTAGGTTAAAACTTTAATCTTAAGAACCTGGTAGATTGCTAAGCTCCTTAACATCTTTTCAAAATATCTCGTTTAAGAAAAACATGTTTATCTCAAATATCTAAAATTAAGTATTAAAGCTACATAAATGATATCGAACATTCTATCAAGCCCAACAATTGTCAGAACATGGAGAGATTAATCTTTCTGTCCAAGTTTCATGTTTTTTTTTTATTTTTGAATAAAATGATGAGATAAATATAGCAGTTTTTATTGTCCCTGCAGTTAAGATTTGTGAACACTTCAGAAATACATTAAATTCCAAACAGAGATCCTAAATTGGCTTTATTTATTGGAAAAGAGATAGGGACTGTCGTTATAATATATGCAACATCTTAAACTTGATCACAATTATTCGATTAGAGGAACGTGAATACCAATTTTTTTACAGTAAAAAAATTCCTTATAAGATTGCTATATATATATATATATATATATTAACTTTTATTTAATGTTCGATCATTAATATTTCCTCCTTCTTACTATCTTTAAACTTTCAAATTTTAATAATATTATCATTATATTAGTTATGAATGATTTCAAAGTCAAATTTTTTGTAACTTGGTTAAAAAACTGAGCTCTTCATTTTCCTCTTATGTTATAGAGTGAATAAGGTTTGTGTATAATCACAACTTGCATTAAAAAACATGATAATCTTGCCCGTTCGAAAACAATATGAAAATAGACATTTTAATCTAAAAGTACTTTTTTTTGTTCATACTATATTAACCCTTCGATATATTGAAGAAAAAGAAGAAAGTATACGTATTGCATTGAATATCGGAACCAAAGAACTATCTGAATCTGCTGTCTTCAGAAGCAATATTTGCTCACTCACGGCTGATTCTGCGAAACCTTCTGTATTTATTCCTATCCTCAGAGCGACTCCTTGTTAGCTTTTCGGATGGTTAGGATCAATAGAGAGTTCCATGAAATTCTCCAGTTTCGAAATCATTTTATTTTTGTTAAAATCAAACAAAAATCCACATTTCGAAATACACATTCCCTAAATACCCTCTAAATAAATTCATCAAATCTTTCAACCTTGATGAAAGGTTAAATAATTATGTCTTCAAATTTTTGTAAATTATGTTAACCAACAGTATACAGATATACCTAAAAATATAACAACATTTCTACTTTCTCTTTCCGAATGAGAGGAAAATAATGTTAATAAATGTTGTTATAATCTCTAAAGAAATGTGATTGTGGATTGTGCTATGCACCAAATAAAATGTAGTCTAGGTATTATGTTGTATAAATAATTATTCATGCCAAAAATTGCCGCTTCAGCTATTAAGAATTCACGGTATTATTAAAATATTCATGTACATATGTTATTGGTCTCAAAGTCACTAAAGAATAATTTTTCGAGCACATGTTTATTGCGAAAAACCTTGCATTGATACAACTTCTAATGCAAAAGTTGTTCAAAGATATATCCTGCTATCCCCCACCTTCTACAGTTTCTACATTCAAATTCCCGTTGTAACTAGTTAAAGGTGAAAAATCTTTTTCTTTCTTAAGATTTTCCTGTGGTTAGAAACTTCTAAAATTTTTTTAGAATTTTGATTATTCTTGGTCTATACCATTATTGATAATGTAATTACTGAAACTGTGAGGAATGTATCTGTTCACTAGTAAACCTATTTCTTAGTAACACTCAAAGCTTTTCGATTGCTCTTCGTAAGTTAATATTTAATGTTATTAATTTGTAATTCAATTTTTATAAAGTAATTCTATCATTGATTTCTTTTAAAAAGCTGTAATTTTATCATTGATTTCCTTAAAAAAGCTGTAATTTTTATCATTGATTTCTTTAAAAAAGCTGTAATTTTATCATTGATTTCCTTAAAAAAGCTGTAGTTCTATCATTGATTTCCTTACCACTAAGCATTGCTGACTTCTATATGTTTATTAACAGTTACATTATAATAAAATTTGCAGATAAGTGCGTAATTGCTTAGAACTTTATCAGCATAACCTACTATAAAATGCTTTCGTATTTCTGTCATTTATTTTTTAAATCATAATTTTTTTCTCTTTCTTCAGTTTCAAAGTTTATGTTAATAATATATTTATTTATTTAATATTTGTAAATTCATTAAATGCTCCTATAAGTAAGCTATATTTTATAATTATACTGTTAATAAAATTTTAAAAATCACTATAAACCTTTTTCTCAATAAATTGGTTACTTTTAGAAATCAGTATGCCTATATCCAGCATTCTTATTCACGACATTCTTCGAATCCCTATCTTTCGCAATGCTTAGGTTTCCTGCATTTACATGATGGTACTCTACGTTAATGAGTTCTTTACATTCTTTGCCTGTATATATATATGTGTGTGTGTGTGTGTGTGTGTGTGTGTGACAGTGTGTGACTGAAGGTGTGACGGACGAGGTGTGAGAGTAGTAGGGAGAGGAGGGAGTTGGGGGTAAGTTGAATAAGGTAGG